>PYXC01000769.1:35000-100000 GCA_015244755.2 Tenualosa ilisha
TGGTCATTTACACTGAGACATCCTCAATCACACACAGATACATCCTCATTCACACACAGACATCCTCAATCACACTCAGAGACATCCTCATTTACACTGAGACATCCTCAATCACACACAGAAACATCCTCATTCACACACAGACATCCTCAATCACACTCAGAGACATCCTCATTCACACACATACATCCTCAATCAGGGGCTTCCCTGGCAGTGCAGAAGTGATCTGATTGAGGATGTTATAAACTGATTCAGGATGTTGTGAGCTGAAGCTTATCATAACTGATTCAGGACAAAGTGATCTCAAGCAAGCATGTGAACTGATTCAATATAAAGTGTTCTGAACCAGGCTAATATGATCTGACTCAAGTGAACTGTTTAAGGCTACTGTTGCCATATACTTTCATTCATTCTACAATTGATTCAGACAAATGTGTGAATCAAGCTACATTGATTCTATGTCTTCTGATTCAGGCATTGGCGCTTTCCGGAAAGTTCCTAGTGAGCGCTAAACCTGAGAGGAGCAGAGCCGAGTTCTGAAGGCCTGGAGAACACTGACAGTGTTCAGCGGGAATCTCTCGCCGCTAGCCGCCATTCCATTTACTAGCTCTGCCATGTTTCCATTCACTAGCCGCTAGCCACTGCGACGGCACTCACTATTCGCCACATTGATTACATTCACTAGCCGCTAGCCGCTGCGACTGCATTCACTAGCTGCCACATTGATTACATTCACTAGCCGCTAGCCGCTGCGACGGCACTCACTATTCGCCACATTGATTACATTCACTAGCCGCTAGCTGGCTATAATAATAATCATATAATTAAATTGTAATTGTATTAATTTGTATAATAATAATAATAATATAATTAAATTGTAATTGTATTAATTTGCATTGAATGGAAATCTTGATTCACAGGCAGAAACAGCAAAGTGTTTTTCTGTGTCTTAGACAGACATACTAACTCTTCTGTGTGTGTGTGTGTGTGTGTGTGTGTGTGTTTTTGTGTGTGTGTGTGTGTGTTGTGTGTGTGTGTGTGTGTGTGTGTGTGTGTGTTCTCTCCCTCTACAGATAGAGCAGCAGCTGAGTGCTCTGTCGCTCTACCACTATGACCCACCCCTGGTAGACTACTGCCACGCCCACCAGCCTCTGCCACGCCCACCAGCCCCTGGTAGACTACTGCCACGCCCACCAGCCCCTACGCTCCAATCAGGCCTATGAGCCTCCTGAAAGCCCCGTGGGTGGGCCTATGCTGCCCCCCTCTGCGCCTTCCCCAATCCTCACAGACCGCCTACCCTTCCCTCTCACCCAATGAGCACCACAGAGGAGAGAAGACTCCGCCCCCTAACACTCATGCTGGAGGAAATAGCTGTCACTCAAAATGTTACCAATCACAGACCAATCTGTAGTGGATGTCAGTAGGACTTCCTGTGTGTGTGTGTTCCAAGAGAAAAGCATATGTGTGTGTCGGGGTGGCAGATGTCTACATGTGTGAGCAGGTGGCAGGTCTCCTCAAAGGACAGTTGCAGGCGTTTCTGACCCCACAAGAGGAAGCACTTGATCAACTCACTCCATCAACTGCCTGAATCTGTCCCACCGTAGCACAGAAATCCTGCAGTGCTTCAGTGTGTTTCCTTTCCATCATTGCTCCTGTTGATTCAACCCAAGCCTGATTGGACTGATGAGGGTTAGGTCCTGCCCACTTCCATTGTTGTGCAATAAACCCAGTGGAGGGGCAGGCCAGATTAACGACTGTGTGTGTGCAAATGGAAGCTCCTGGAAGCCCAAGGATTCCTCTGTGCCACGCTGCCAACAGACGCCCGCCTGATGCGTCTCAGATGTTACGAGATCCAGAAGAGCCAACAGACACTCTAGCAGATGCAGAAGAGCCCTGGTGGGGAAGGCTAGGAGAGGCCCCTCCCCCTGCACACTCTAAACATCCCAGTACCCCAGTGACCCCATCCCAGTGACCCTCCCTCACACTCTAAACATCCATCCCAGTGACCCCCTCCCCCAGCACACATCTCAGTAGCTTTAATCCGAATGACCCCACATCTCAGCCTCCATGCCAGTAATCCCCTCCTCCCTCACACATCTTTCAGCTCCATCCCAGTGGCCCCCACAGCACAGCTGTCTCTGGTTCCTCTCTGGTCCCACATCACACTCTAACATTTCAGCATCACCTGGCCAAACATCATCTACACGACTAGGGCACGATTCCTAATGCCAAAACCTGACCAAACTTAGTCTCCAAACTTATGCCAACATCTAGCCAAACATCATCAATATGACTATTGGAACGTCCATCTTCTCTCAAACATGTTTTCAAACCCCATGAACACTGAGATGCTCCAGGTGGCTTTGTAGCTATGAGTACATCAGCTGGAGTGGATCAGTTTTCTTGTTTTAAATCCAGTGTACAAATTCAAATACCTCTCCTCTCAGAGCTGAATTATGTCCCAGTGTACAAATGCAAATACCTCTCAGAGCTGAAGTCTGTGATGCCATTTCAAAGACCTGAGTGAATGTTTGCCCTGAGTAACTCTTTGCTTTGTGGATGGTGTTCAAACCTATACAGGATTGCATGTCTGCTGTGTTGGGTTAACTGGCGTGTGCGTGTGTGTGTGTTGGGTTCACTGGCGTGCGTGTGTGTGTGTTGGGTTAACTGGGGTGTGTGTGCTGTGTTGGGCCCTTAAACAGTCAACGTGCACCAGGAGATATATAGTCTTTATCACTCTATAGAGGGCATTAACACATGTTTTTACTACGTCAAGTTGTTATTTAACAAAAGTCTGGTCTCTTACTAGTTGATAGGTCACATGACTTCGCTCAAGTTATAAGTCATGCTTTAGTCACCCTCAAGATGGCCACCAGCCATGGAGAAAATGCTGATCACGAAGTATTAAAGGAATTGAAAATCATTAGTAAAAATATGATCATATAAAGTTATGAAAGTGATTATGGAAACTGTTGAAATATACTGATGAAGAAAATATTGCCTAACTAATGTCATGGAAAACTAATGGAGTTTGGGACTTTAAAATGGACGGGACCCTGGGGTCAGACTAACCCAACCCACAGCATATGCTGCTAGATAAGGGCATACAGTTCGCTCAATGTCAATTTTGTAGCGGATTCAGATTTTTGATTTATACACTTTAAAATCAGTCACAGGTGAGCATACTTTATCAGTCACAGGTGAGCATACTTAGTCATTTCAAACCTGTATCAGTCACAGGTGAGCATACTTTATCAGTCACAGGTGAGCATACTTTATCAGTCACAGGTGAGCATACTTAGTCATTTCAAACCTGTATCAGTCACAGGTGAGCATACTTTATCAGTCACAGGTGAGCATACTTTATCAGTCACAGGTGAGCGTACTTTATCAGTCACAGGTGAGCGTACTTTGTCATTTCAAACCTGTATCAGTCACAGGTGAGCATACTTTATCAGTCACAGGTGAGCATACTTTATCAGTCACAGGTGAGCGTACTTTATCAGTCACAGGTGAGTGTACTTTGTCATTTCAAACCTGTATCAGTCACAGGTGAGCATACTTTATCAGTCACAGGTGAGCATACTTAGTCATTTCAAACCTGTATCAGTCACAGGTGAGCATACTTTATCAGTCACAGGTGAGCGTACTTTATCAGTCACAGGTGAGCGTACTTAGTCATTTCAGCCCTTTATTTTCCTGTTGCAGTTTGGTGACTATGATAGCAGGCGTTGGCATTACGTGTGTGAACATGAGATGGGAGCAGGAGCAGTGAAGGAGTTCTTTGCTGAAAAATCCAGCCATACCTGCTCATGCTGGTAGCTGGTTTAAGAACATCTGACATGATCATCAAGGTCAAAGATGTTTTCTGATGACTTCATACCAACCAGAACCAGAAAAAAAAACTGTGAAAAAACAGCTTATGCTGGTAGCAGGTTTCAGGTGGTCTGTCAGCCTAGAAAACTACACGCACCCTTGTTTTGCACAGCGGGTAACTAGCCAAACACCTTAGCCTTAGTAGGTCTACCATTGGTCTTACACAGTCTTGGTAAAGCCAAGGAATAGCGGGTCTTTAAATCAACTTTGGAAGAGTTCGACTCAGGCTTTTCTTTGAAAGATGAGCAGAAGAAGGTACTCAAGTCATTCGTTTCAAACAAGCATGTATTTGCTGTTGTGCTGACGTTGCTCTGGTCGATTGTAGTGCTATTCTGTTTGAAAGACAACCGCTGAATCCACCTCTAGGATTGGATGTTCTAGTCTGGCTTGCCAGGCTAATGGTGTATGCCTTTCAAGCTAAAATACCTGCTATACCTGCAAAACCAGTTAGAATGACCATCAAAGTAGCTAAACTGTGAGAAATGACACATATAATATAATATCTATTATGATAATAAGAGCTAAAAACACGCAGTACAAATTACAGACTGTGTTCTGGATCACCCCCAAATGTAAAAGTATATTCTATAGTTTTATAGAACTATATTCTAACTATATAGTCTGATAATTCATCCAAAGTACTTTTCGAGTTATGCACACAGACAAACAGACAGACAGACAGACAGACAGACACTAGCGAAAACACAGACAAACGCAGGTGAAAATATAATCTTCTTAGCAGAGGCAATAACAAAGCTTCAATCATCTGTATGGCATCAAGTCAGCACCTGAAGAGCCATGACGTATAGATCAGCGATATATGATTGGCCGCGTCGAGGCACACTTATGCATATTTATTACCTAATCTCCATACCTCCTAAAATAGAATTGCTCCTTGCCACACACACACACACACTTGGCGTGAGACAAGCTTTGAACATCCATCAAGAACATCATCACCTGCCCATGAATTCACACCAGAAGATGAGCTCCACCTTACAGAAATGTTTAGAAAGATTTTACCACTATTTTTATTGGACATAAAGTATTAATATTACATTTATCAGCCAGTTCATGAAGAGGCCCATTGCCTGTTGAAAAACTTAATGAAAATGTCATACCTAATTTCATCCCTAAGGCTTGAATTTAACAGATAAAACCAAATACTGTAAAAGACTGATTCTATGATAACTACTTTTGTGATGTGAAATACCAATAAAAGCAAAAAAGTATCAGTTCTGTTTGTCTAATTAAAGATTTAAATATTCACCATTTTGGCCATTTTCTACCCTAACAAGGCACCAGATCCTGGAAGAAACAATCCATGAAACCCAAACTCTAAAAAATATTTCAGAAATGAGAGTGAACAATGTTTCACTTGCAAATGGGACAACCTGTGGCATCAAATATTTTTTTGAAACTGTATCTCTATTCCTGCCTGTTTAAGGCTTAAATAGGTTGTGCGTGCTGTGTTGGGTTAACCAGGGTGTGTGTGTGTGTGTGTGTGTGTGTACACACCTCTGTTTACCGCCAGTTTGTGAGGGGATGCATCAATATCAGTGGTGTCACAGCAGACAGACACATCCCTACCAATATAGGGAGTACACTCAGGATCATTGGACCGAGACAGGCACAGAGAAAGACAGAAAGAAAGAAAAAGGAATGATAGAGAGAGAGAGAGAGAGAGAGCAAAGGATCCCATCTAGCGTTGGGGTTTGCTGCAGAACAGGGACACTGGAGCAGCACTAGCTAGGACTCTGACTCTTGTAAATAACCAATAAACGAAGATGTCTTTATGCCTGAGAGGATGTCTTTATGTTTGAGAAGATGTCCTTATGTCTGAGAGGATGTCTTTATGTCTGAGAAGATGTGTTTATGCCTGAGTGGATGTCTTTATGTCTGAGAAGATGTCTTTATGTCTGAGAGGATGTCTTTATGCCTGAGAGGATGTCCTTATGTCTGAGAGGATGTCCTTATGCCTGAGAGGATGTCTTTATGTTTGAGAAGATGTCCTTATGTCTGAGAGGATGTCTTTATGCCTGAGAGGATGTCCTTATGTCTGAGAGGATGTCCTTATGCCTGAGAGGATGTCTTTATGTTTGAGAAGATGTCCTTATGTCTGAGAGGATGTCTTTATGTCTGAGAGGATGTCTTTATGTTTGAGAAGATGTCCTTATGTCTGAGAGGATGTCTTTATGTCTGAGAGGATGTCTTTATGTTTGAGAGGATGTGTTTATGCCTGAGAGGATGTCTTTATGTCTGAGAGGATGTCCTTATGTCTGAGAGGATGTGTTTATGTCTGAGAGGATGTCTTTATGTCTGAGAGGATGTCTTTATGTCTGAGAAGATGTCTTCATGTCTGAGAGGACATCCTTATGTCTGTGGAGATGTCTTTATGCCTGAGAGGATGTCTTTATGTCTGAGAGGATGTCCTTATGTTTGAGAGGATGTCCTTATGTCTGGGAGGATGTTCTTATGTCTGAGAGGATGTCTTGATGTCTGAGAGGATGTCTTGATGTCTAAGATGATGTCCTTATGTCTGACAAGGTGTTCTTATGTCTGAGAGGATGTCTTGATGTCTGAGAGGATGTCTTTATGCCTGAGAGGATGTCTTGATGTCTAAAAGGATGTCTATGTCTGAGAGGATGTCTTTATGTTTGAGAAGATGTCCTTATGTCTGAGAAGATGTGTTTATGTCTGAGAGGATGTCTTGATGTCTGAGAAGATGTCCTTATGTCTGAGTGGATGTCTTGATGTCTGAGAAGATGTCCTTATGTCTGACAAGATGTTCTTATGTCTGCGAGGATGTGTTTATGTCTGAGAAGATGTCTTGATGTCTGAGAGGATGTCTTCACGTCTGAGAGGATGTCTATGCCTGAGAGGATGTCTTGATGTCTAAAAGGATGTCTATGTCTGAGAGGATGTCTTTATGCCTGAGAAGATATGTTTATGTCTGAGATGATGATTTTTTGTCTTTGACAACAATGTAGTGATGCTGGGACAGAGCCTTAGTGTCACATATGAATAAGGATGTACAGCCTGAGTTGAATGTGTGTGTGTGTGTGTGTGTGGGGGGGGGGGGGGGGGGGGGGGGGGGGTGGGGGGGGGGTGGTTGTGTGTGTGCATGTGTGTGTCTACAAACAGTTTTGTGTGTGTGCATGTGTTCTTCTATTTTTGGTGAACATCGACTTTTTCCTTTCATAAATCTGTTTCTAGCTATTATTGCAGCTGTGAAACGTATCCTTCAATAATGACCCACTTAGACATGAGTAGACATGTGTACATGTGTAGATCCACATCTTTTCTTAGCGGCCCTGTAGAAACTGATAATGTAATCATTTCCTGGTAATGTAAAACTCACGATAATGATGTAAAAATCCCCTCATAAGTCCCTAGAACATGTAATAAAACCTGATAATGTAGTAAAGTGCATTTCCCAATAATGTAATCATCACCATACCAATGATGTAATAAAGAGTTACATTAATGGGAGTTTATTACATTATCAGGTTACTCTTCAATTTGCAGAACCTGATAATGTAATAATTTACAGATATTGTAATAACTTTGGCCAATGTTGTAGTAGCTGGCCACCAATTTCCAGGGTCCAAACGGTGAAGCCATGAAAGCATCCAGTTCTCTCTATCACTACCCTGCTGCTCTATCTCTGTCACCACCCTACTGCTTTGCTATTAAGGCTTGGGAGGGAGGTTTAACATTCCACATGTACAGCTAGGCTAGCTGCCATCCGTTACGCATAGGCATCCATTACACATCCATGACACATTGGCCTCCATTACACATAGGCATCCATTGCGTTTTATCTTTACTTATTCTGACTGGCACCACAGAGCAGCAGGCATATAGGTAGATTTTTTTCTTCTGTCTTTTTCCCTCATTTTTAATTCCTGGGACACCAAAACATTGGGCCACATGAAACTCACTTTAGAAACATTGGGCCACATGAAACTCACTTTAGAAACATTGGGCCACATGAAACTCACTTTAGAAACACTGGGCCACATGAAACTCACTTTAGAAACACTGGGCCACATGAAACTCACTTTAGAAACACTGGGCCACATGAAACTCACTTCAGTTTTTGTAGAGTAACCCGTAGGACCGTAGTGCTGAGGGCAAAAACAAGCCCTGAAGCACCCATTTGTGGTGTAGCATCACTTAACAGCAAGTCTGACATGTCTGACTTTTGTGTACATTTTGGAAGACCTTTACTGGGACATTGAATCAGGGTATATGCCACATTTTGGACTAAAGAAATGCATAGTCTGAAAAGTAGCTTTGGACTAAACACTTTAGACACAAACCTATTGCAATGAGTGTATAGTAGTTCCAGACGCCAGTTCTTTCACAGTGCCTGCAGGTAGCAATTACATGAGAGGGGCTTGAGTGAAGAACAACAGTCAAAAACCTTTGGCACATCATAATTTCCACAAGTAGATCATTTTATCATTTTAACTTGGCGCAGGAAGACAGACTCCCAACACTGACACTTAGTAAACAGACTCCCCAACACTGACACTTAGTAAACAGACTCCCCAACACTGACACTTAGCAAACAGACTCCCCAACATTGACACTCAGCAAACAGACTCCCCAACACTGACACTTAGTAAACAGACTCCCGAACACTGACACTTAGCAAACAGACTCCCCAACACTGACACTTAGCAAACAGACTCCCTAACACTGACACTTAGCAAACAGTGGAAAAGCCCCAGTGGAAAGTAAGCCCCAAAAGCAAGTGATAGAGAGGGAAACCTCGCCTGGATAATGCTGCAGTGGAGGTTCTGTTGTCAGAGATCATGAACTGTCCTGAGACGAGAGGCTGTTTTCTCATCCATGTCAGCAAGTGAAGAATAAGAGAGTGCAAGAACCAGATGAATGAAACATTCCGGTTTTCTCCGAGAGTAAAGATAGATGAGTTGGGATGGGAGAGGCTATGCATGGTTTAACTCCAGTCTGTATCTGCTTATCACATAGCTGCTCAAGTGAATAACAAAATGCATGAGTGCATTTTACATTCAGTTTCATTTAATGATGACCTGCACTGAGAGATGTAACCAACATGTAACATGATTAGAAAGAATATTGCCGTTAATAAGGCTATTTAAAAACAGTGAACTGAACTCACATTGGCAAACAGTGAACTGAACTCACTTTGGCAATTTGGTGAGAAAACAATGCAGATTTTTATTTTCTCATACAGCAAGGAAACAGTGAGGGGGGCCCCCCAAACAGTGAGGGGGGCCCCAAATATTCCTTACTGCCCCAAAACCTGAGCTCCGGGTGCAAGAGTGTGACAGAAGTGCAGTAGAGATTGGGGTGCATTGCAAGCACATTCCAGGTAATTAGAAGAAGCTCTTGGAAGAGCTGGGTCTTCAGGAATTTTTTGAAGGTGAAGTATCCTTTGCTCTGGTAGAACAGTCGGCCATGTAAGATCAAGGTCCATTGGGGCAACCTGTTGGTTAGGAGTTAAGATTAGGAGCAGAGTAGGGTTAGGGGTTATTGTGGGAACAGGCTCTGAGTCTGTTGGTTGGTGTTAGGTTAGGGGCAGGCTCTGGGGAGGTTGGGCTGGTGTTAGGGGCTGGAGTTAGGTTAGGGCCAGGCTCTAGGGAGGTTGGGCTGGTGTTAGGGGTTGGAGTTAGGTTAGGGGCAGGCTCTGGGGAGGTTGGGCTGGTGTTAGGGGTTGGAGTTAAGTTAGGGGCAGGCTCTAGGGAGGTTGGGCTAGGGTTAGGGGTTGGAGTTAGGTTAGGGGCAGGCTCTGGGGAGGTTGGGCTGGTGTTAGGGGTTGGAGTTAGGTTAGGGGCAGGCTCTACTGGGAGGTGGGCTAGGGTTAGAGATTAGAGTTAGGTTAGGGGCAGGCTCTGGGGAGGTTGGGCTAGGGTTAGGGGCTGGGGTTCGGTTAGGAGCAGGTTGTGTGCATGTTTGTGTCCTCTAGGACCCTTTCCTCTGTTCTCGAGTCCTGTTCAGGGGCTTGTTGTTGGCTGGTCGTGCTGTGTGTGTGGATGCTGTGTCTACTGTCCAAACACTGAGTGGGCAGAGGGCTGGATAGGAGCCAAAGCTCTTCAGCTCCATCAAAGGCAAACAGGCACACAATGAAGCCCTGCATCCCAGAGAGCCTCTGCTTAACGCAGGTGAAATGCACCGGCTAGCCAGAGAGGCACTTAGTGCGTGGCTAAAGAGTCGGGCAGACAAGGCTATTTACTCTCCTGCATGCAAGACCCTTTGTTCCTTTTTAATTGAGTGCTGAGACGTCTGGGTTCATTAAAACGTTAATGAGGTCATTGGCTGTGTCTCAGGAATGCCATCACAGTATTACCCATCTGCTTGAGTCATTGCACTCCTGCAAGAACAGAATTTTAAAACCACATTGAAATACTTTTAGCTTTCATCTTAGGATGCATAGAAATGCTCATGAGCACATAATCCAAACAGCTACTTCCCAGCGAGGGAGGATGGGGGCCTCTAACCCTAACCCTCGGCTTTGATTGTAACCCACAAGCTATTGCTGACTCAGCAGTAACACACCCATCCATACATGAGCAATGCATGCTAAACCATGAGATGAACATTGTTCAGATGTGGTTTAGCAACACGCCCGTCCATGCACACTCAATGAACAGGAAAACAGTTTAGCAATAAGAGCAGGCATTGACTAGTTTCATTAGTCCTGCATTTTGGCACATTAGATTTGATCAGCTGTTCTTGTCCACTCAGACAGACCCTTGTGTTGTATTGGCATTCATATTAGCCCATTACGCTAATACAGTGTTCCCTCAGCCTGTGGTCCCTGCGCCCTTGTTGCTTTGCGTCTTTGGTTTATTTCAGGCTTCATATTGTTTAACTATGCAAGTAATATTGTTTCATGTTAGTTAGTGTACACTCATCCACCTCTCCTTCTCTGCATCTCAATGGAAAATGACTTGTGATTGTGTGTGTGTGTGTGTGTGTGTGTGTGTGTGTAAGCATACTGCTGAGGATGCATTTTGTTGTTTTTTGGTTCTGAATGACTTTGTTTTCTTTTTGTTCTTCTTTTGCTCCAGCTACAGAGTTCATGTTGAATGTAAATAAACTTTGTGAGGTATGTTTGTATATTTCTGTTTATCAACATTAAGTTTTGTAACTCCCAACTCTGTTCCCATGAGTGACACTGGCCCCTATTTTAGCACTCCTGTCAAGTTTTGTAAAATTTTAATGAGAGTAAAAATGAAGTCATTGAAAGACTATATTCTCTTGCAGTAATTGTGTTTTTCTTGTGCCAGCGGCACATTTGGTTTAGAGCTTGTTTAAAACTCCCTCCAGTGCCGCTCTCTGAGGTCCTAGGCACAGGCCGCCGTGTGTGTGTGTGCGTGTTTGTGTGTGTGTGTGTGTAGGGGGTTGACAAAGGCTACATCCAAACACCCTAGTAAAGCATATCAGAGTGCTGCAGAGACAGTTTCATGACTCTGAAACCCTTCACTGCCTGGTAATAGCCTAGAAACGTACGTCCTCCAGTTGTAGCAAATAGATTTGTTCAGCAGGTACATTTAGCCACGCACCATAGGGCCTCAGTAGGTCTTCTACCAAGGCTTGGTAGGACCAATCACAATGCTTTTTGTAGAGAGTCGTTGGGCAGATTTGGCACAATGACGACAGGGCTGTGAAGGGGCAAAACAACTAAGACGGCTGTGGCCAAGAAACAGCAGTTATTTGCACCAGCTTCAGCATCGACCCTGGAAGAGTCAGATTTGGAAGAGTCAGATTTGGAAGAGTCAGATTTGGCCTTTTCTTTGAAAGTTGGGTAGAAAAAGGCAAGTTATTTGTTTCAAAGAATGCAGTATTTGCTGTTTTGCCAACTTTGTTTTGATTGGCCGTAGCACTATCCTATTGCGTGCAGAGACAGTTTGAAAGACAACTGCTGATTCCGCCCCATCTGTCAGTGATGTCCAGACTACATTTGGATGTTATAAACTGGCTTGCCAGACCAGCATGGTAAGGTAGATCAGTTAGACCCTTCACAGGAACATGCTACAGTTTTTCACAAATACTGAAACACTAAACTCCATTCTCTGAACCAAACACTAAAACACTACTCTGAACCAAATGCTCAGTGGCTGAAACATATTCACTGAATCAATCACTCTTTTTCTCAAACCATGAACAATTTGACCTGTTTTTGCTAAACTCTAAACACACTTTCCAACTCCAACACAATTACGATGGTTCTGCACTTTGATGCAGAATGCTAATCACTGGCAGTAGAGGTTGAACACAATTATAGCACAATTATCATGATTTGGACCCTAAGAGTCAAAATTCTCCATCCTTGTTTCAGATTCTGAGATAACCCCAACATAAGCATGATGAGGTAGAGTGCAGAGACAGCAGTGAGGAGAGGACTGATCCTGACAACAGATGAAAAGACATACAGCATGGAAGGAGGATAGGAGAATAGGAGTGTGTGTGTGTGTGTGTGTGTGTGAGGTGATATGAGAATATGAGTAAAGTAATGGAGGAGTGTGTGTGTGTGTGTGTGTGTGTGTGAGATGATAGAATATGAGTAGAGTAATGGAGGAGTGTGTGTGTGTGTGTGTGTGTGTGTGTGTGTGTGTGTGTGTGAGAGATGATAGAATATGAGTAGAGTAATGGAGGAGTGTGTGTGTGAGAGAGATGATAGAATATGAGTAGAGTATTGGAGGAGTGTGTGTGTGTGTGTGTGAGGTGATAGAATATGAGTAGAGTAATGGAGGAGTGTGTGTGTGTGTGTGTGTGTGTGTGTGTGTGTGTGTGTGTGTGTGTGTGAGGTGATAGAATATGAGTAGAGTAATGGAGGAGTGTGTGTGTGTGTGTGTGAGGTGACAGAATATGAGTAGAGTAATGGAGGAGTGTGTGTGTGTGTGTGTGAGGTGATAGAATATGAGTAGAGTAATGGAGGAGTGTGTGTGTGTGTGTGTGAGGTGATAGAATATGAGTAGAGTATTGGAGGAGTGTGTGTGTGTGTGTGTGTGTGAGGTGACAGAATATGAGTAGAGTAATGGAGGAGTGTGTGTGTGTGAGGTGATAGAATATGAGTAGAGTAATGGAGGAGTGTGTGTGTGTGTGTGTGAGGTGATAGAATATGAGTAGAGTAATGGAGGAGTGTGTGTGTGTGTGTGGGGGGGGGGGAATGGCACAATGAAATTCAAACAAACTGTGATTGTGACCAAGTGATCAATTTCATGAATTTCCTTTTCTGTGGGAATGTTTGCATCAAGGGTTCCATTTTCAGTATCTTCTCGTTAAAACTTACAAATAAGATTCCCCCTCTGAAGCTGCACATCCTGAGGGCTGATTTGTGTGTACTGTTTATTATTTGAAATTATATGTAGTTTGGCAATTGTGAAAAACTGTAAGATGAGGAAATCTACAGGGATTGTTTTAAGGCTCTCACTGTTCACATCTCTAAAGCAAATAAAATGAGAATCTATTTTCCCTCTTTGTTATTGGTCATGAAAGAGCCAAACAACCCAGGAGCTGGAATACTCTTAAACTATACTCCAGCTCTTAGGGCCACACACACACACACACACACACACATACCCACAATAATCACACACACCACATCTTCACAATAATCACACACACTCACACACAGACAGACATCTCCATAATAATCACACACACACACACACACACACACACACACACACACACACACACACACACACACATAATTTGTACAATAATAACACACAAACACATCTCCACAATAATCACACACACACACACACACACACACACACATACACACGTGTCCAGTTGTTCATAAATTCTCAAATTGGGACATAACACAACTGCTGAGGCCTCATGACTCCAAACACACTTCTTTCTCTCTGTCGATGCAAAAAGCTTTCTTCCTGTCGTGATGGTAAGAATCACACACACACACACACACACAATGGTAGTTTTTTCACTGCGCCAGCTTCCCCTTGTGTTTTTGTGAGGAGCTGCTTGGCAAGAATGTCACGCCATGTGGCCTTGAACTGTAAATGTCAGCAGATTAAAACTGTAAAGGCCAAAGAATCTTTCAAAAGATGGCAGACTAAACAACACACCATATATCACCTCCCAGCAGCTGGGAGCAGGAAGAGCAGGAGCCCCAACAGAAAAAGACACACACACACAGCACACAGCAGCCACAAAAAACATAAAGTTTACAAACACACTGCAGCCACAAACAACACAAAGTTTACAAACACACACAACAAACACAGCAGCCACAAACAACACAAAGTTTACAAACACACACAGCAGCCACAAACAACACAAAGTTTACAAACACACACTGCATTAGCTAAAAAAACCCTAGAACTTCCACAAACAAACACAGCAGACACAACAATAAACATCACAGACAACACACACCACACAACATCACAACCCCACGAACCCTAACCAGTTGACCTTAAACATACTATATGATTAACCATTTCCACACCACAATATGATATACTCATGATTTTTTTAATGAGGAACAGATAAGTTATGATTAAAAACTAGCTTTTAATTTGTGGCCCTTTTATCAGAGCTGTCACTAAAACTTTATTTTCTAACAATAAAAAAAAATTAGAGAACTGAAACGGACCAAACCCGTTAATTAGTGAAAGAAAAAAGTATACAAATGACACTAAAATCCGTATCACCAAAACACATTTGCCATCTGCCATCTTAGGGTTGTCAAAGGAAACCTCTGCAATGCTGTGTGGTCAGACTGGAGGGCATCTGTGGGCTGTGTGGCTCTCAGTGTCCATTCCAACATCAGTAACTACTGGAGCCGTCCGTCTGACACCCTGTAATCTCTGGTAAATATGAGGGATTGCGGCCATGCTGGGATAAACTCAATCCCTCCGCCAACGAGATTCGCTGAGCTGTTTATTTTATCGTAATCTGGATGGAATTGGATTGTCAGATTAAAGTTTTATTTTTTCAGATTGGTCCACTTTTCTGATGTTGCCATGTTTAAGCCAGGCACTGTGAGAGATGCCCTAGGAGATGGCCTAAAGGTGCCAGACAAGGGTGAACACCACCTCTCCCCCACCCTCTCCGTCTCTCTCTCTGCCACGACACCTCCCTCCACGTCTGTGTGACATTAGCCTCTTACTTCCTCACCTCCTCTAACTTCAGAGCATGTCATCAACTCACCGCTGGGGTTCAGACCTTATTGTGTCAAATCATAGATTAGAAATCTGCACGTACCCTAGTGGTAGCAAATGGTTTTGCTATGCATGTACATCTTGAAGCGAACCATAGGGCCTCGGTGGCTGTTCTCCCAGGTTTGGTTGGACCAATCACATCACTCTTTCCTAGAGCAGGGTGGCCAATTGCGGCCCTCTGCTCTCTTTCAAGTGGCCCACCATGAAGTCAACAAAATGAAATGGAATGTTGAGTGGTTTGGAACACTGGCATGGAGACGAGCGCATTCTCCACTGAAAAGATAACTGACATGTTTGTCTCATTAAGTAGTCTTGGTAGTCTCACTAAGCAGTGTAGCATCATACAGAATGTTTCAAAAGGCCTGTGGGATTTCTCATCTAAAACGCACTTACTCTTCAACTTGTGACTGGTTGAAAATCAGCTGGCAGCATTTGGAGTGCCAGCTAGTTAAAGGAAGAGGCATTCAAGAGTATGTACTAGTTACTGCACTGCTTATAGTATGTACTAGTTACTGCACTGCTTATAGTATGTACTAGTTACCGCACTGCTTATAGTATGTACTAGTTACTGCACTGCTTATATGACTAGCATATAATGTTGTGGGACAATATTTTGGAATTATTATGATGCTACGTAAAACCATAGACAACTTGTAGTCTGTTATGGTAACTACTACATGCACTTTTCCTGCATGACCCCTGGCAGTTGGGTTGACCCCTCGAGCCGTGCATCTGCCCAAGGTTTCTTCCTTGAATATCTACCACTTTGCCCCTGTTGCTCTTGGGTGTCCCTTGCTGTAAAGCACCATGAGACAATACTATTGTAAAAGGCGCTGTAGAAATATAATTGAATTGAACATTGAATTGAATTAAAGTAAGAGTCATTTAGGAGTATGTACTAGTTAAAGTAGCATATAGAGGTATGTACTAGTTAATGTAGCATATAGAGGTATGTACTAGTTAAAGTAGCATATAGAGGTATGTACTAGTTAAGTAGCATATAGAGGTATGTACTAGTTAAAGTAGCATATAGAGGTATGTACTAGTTAAAGTAGCATATAGAGGTATGTACTAGTTAATGTAGCATATAGAGGTATGTACTAGTTAAAGTAGCATATAGAGGTATGTACTAGTTAATGTAGCATATAGAGGTATGTACTAGTTAATGTAGCATATAGAGGTATGTACTAGTTAAAGTAGCCTATATATGTATGTACTAGTTAATGTAGGGTCATTTAGGATCTCAGTCTACCTGTTTTTTGTGTGTGTGAGTGAGTGAGTGAGTGAGTGAGTGTGTGTGTCACCTCAATCTACCTATTATTTGTGTGTGTGAGTGAGGTGTGTGAGTGAGTGAGTGAGTGAGTGTGTGTGTCACCTCAATCTACCTATTATTTGTGTGAGTGAGTGTGTGAGTGAGTGAGTGAGTGAGTGAGTGAGTGAGTGTGTGTGTCACCTCAATCTACCTATTTTTTGTGTGTGTGAGTGAGTGAGTGAGTGTGTGTGTCACCTCAATCAACCTATTTTATGTGTGTGTGAGTGAGTGAGTGAGTGTGTGTGTCACTCAATCTACCTATTATTATGTGTGTGTGAGTGAGTGAGTGAGTGAGTGTGTGTGTCACCTCAATCTACCTATTTTATGTGTGTGTGAGTGAGTGAGTGAGTGTGTGTGTCAGCTCAATCTACCTATTTTATGTGTGTGTGAGTGAGTGAGTGAGTGTGTGTGTCAGCTCAATCTACCTATTTTTTGTGTGTGTGAGTGAGTGAGTGAGTGTGTGTGTCACCTCAATCTACCTATTATTTGTACACGCGAGTGTGAGACAGCACAGTCATTTGACCCTTTTAGACCAGGGGTCATCAACTACATTTGACCCTTTTAGACCAGGGGTCATCAATGTTCAAAGCAAACAACTTTTATGTAGCGAGAGGAGTTTATGTGTGAGTTCCCCCCAGAAACCCCCCAGGGTGTAGATAGGAGGATGTGTGTGTGTATGTGTGTCTGTAAGTGTGCATATTAGTGTGTGTGTGTGTGTGTGTGTGTGTGTGTGTGCCCCCCAGACACCCCCCAGGGAGTAGATAGATGCATGTCTGGGTGTGTCTGTGGTTGTGCCCCCGCCCCCCCATGGAGTAAAAAGGAGGATGTGTGTGTGTGTGTGTGTGTGTGTGTGTGTGTGTATGTGTGTGTGTATGTGGTGACCCTAGAAACCCCCCATGGAGTAAATAGGAGGATGTGTGTGTGTGTGTGTGTGTGTGTGTGTGTGTGTGTGTGTATGTGTGTGTGTATGTGGTGACCCTAGAAACCCCCCATGGAGTAAATAGGAGGGTGTGTGTGTGTGTGTGTGTGTGTGTGTGTGGTGCCCCTAGATACCCACGGAGCAGAGGGAGCTATTTTCATAGCAGGGAATCCTCCTTAGGACCACAGTACTCTTTTCTGGTGGTTTCACCGCCTGACTGTCAAGGCGGGGCCAGAAAAGGAGTTAAGATAAAAACCCTCCTGGATTGATGTTTTTGAAGCTTCAAAGAGCTGTTTTTGCAGACCCAAGAACATCTTCCTCAATGAAGTCCCAGCAATGCAAACTCCATGAGCATTATTCTGAGTGTGTGTCTCTCTGGGAAAGGGGTGTGTGTCAGGGAGATGGAGAACAGAAGAAAAGTTCTGAGCTGAACAAAGAGACGTGTACTGGTGGCATCTACTGGAGGCCTGTATTGGTGCTGTCTACTGAGGCATGTACTAGAGGCCTTTACTGGTGACGTCTACTGGTGGCCTTTACTAGAGGTGTCTACTGGTGGCCCTTACTGGTCTACCTGAGAAACCAGACACCTGAATCTCTGGTGTCTCCAAAGCGCTGGAGGAACACCTAATATCTCAAACTCTTAGTGATGTTAGAGGCCTCATCTAATCCCAGAACAACCCAGGAGTGGAGACCCTCTAGGTCAGACTAAACCTGTTGAGTTCCTCCAGGTCAGATGTAACAAACCAGCGTATGCCCTCAGACTAAACCAGTGCAGGTCCTCTGGGTCAGACTAAACCAGCGGAGGTCCTCTGGGTCAGACTAAACCAGCAGAGGTCCTCTGAATCAGACTAAACCAGCGGAAGTCCTCTGGGTCAGACTAAACCAGCAAAGGTCCTCTGGGTCAGACTAAACCAGCGGAGGTCCTCTGGGTCAGAATAAACCAGTGGAGGTCCTCTGGGTCAGACTAAACCAGCGGAGGTCCTCTGGGTCAGACTAAACCAGCAAAGGTCCTCTGGGTCAGACTAAACCAGCGGAGGTCCTCTGGGTCAGACTAAACCAGCGGAGGTCCTCTGGGTCAGACTAAACCAGCAAAGGTCCTCTGGGTCAGACTAAACCAGCGGAGGTCCTCTGGGTCAGACTAACCAGTGGAGGCCCTCTAGGTCAGACTAAACCAGTGTGTGTGTGTGTGTGTGCATATGTCAGAGTGTGTGTGTGTGTGTGTGTGTGTGTGTGTGTGTGTGTGTGCATATGTCAGAGTGTGTGTGTGTGTGTGTGTGTGTGTGTGTGTGTGTGTGTGTATATGTCAGAGTGTGTGTGTGTGTGTGTGTGTGTGTGTGTGTGTGTGTGTGTGCATATGTCAGAGTGTGTGTGTGTGTGTGCATATGTCAGAGTGTGTGTGTGTGTGTGTGTGTGTGTGTGTGTGTGTGTGTGCATATGTCAGAGAGTGTGTGCAGGCGATATGAGTGTGATGATAGATTATGAATATGATGGTATGAAGATCAGATGTGCAGAATCATAGAATTTCACACTTGTTTCTGTGATGACTCAGCAGCAGTAAGGTGTGTGTGTGTGTGTGTGTGTGTGTGTGTGTGTGTTCATTCCACAAGCCAACCTTAACATTAATAACAGCATAGCAGCCCTTTGGCTGGCTGTTTGCAGCCTGTTAGCCTTTAATCATGAAAGTAAAGGGTGTCACATTATCTAGGCTGCTGATGTTGATGAGCCGGGAATCCGTGCTTGTGAGCCAGAAGGTGATTTAACAGCTTCAACTCTGTGCAGCAATTAGACCTCCACAGGTAGCATAGCCACAGGTAGCATAGCCACAGCATAGCCACAGGTAGCATAGCCACAGCATAGCCACAGGTAGCATAGCCACAGGTAGCATAGCCACAGCATAGCCACAGGTAGCATAGCCACAGCATAGCCACAGGTAGCATAGCCACAGCATAGCCACAGGTAGCATAGCCACAGGTAGCATAGCCACAGCATAGCCACAGGTAGCATAGCCACAGCATAGCCACAGGTAGCATAGCCACAGCATAGCCACAGGTAGCATAGCCACAGCATAGCCACAGGTAGCATCGCCTATGTGCCTTATAAGGGCTTTAGCCAACTGATAAACTTGGAGAATATTTCAGTTGACACGCTGAATTCAGGAAGATATTTGTAATGTTTGATATTTGAATGTATTTGTAATTTAAAGTGACTGCAGACATAAACTACGACCTAAGACCTAGGCTACTCACAGACAGGTTATTAGGACGGCGTTACCAACATGCATCAACAAATGAGATAGGCAACATTTTGTACTATAGGCCACTTGACTGGGGTTTTCCCCGGGTGAAACATTGTGGGTTCTGAACAGCAGGTCACAGATCAGTCAGCATGCTGTGAGACAGACCTCCGAAAGTCACGTCATTTGAACACTTGAGAGTTCGCAGAGATGTCAGCAGTCTCTAAATCATGGCTAACATTGTGTAATGTGAACCTGGCATAAGTAGTAATGTGTGTATGACGGTGATGCCTCAGCAGTAAGGGGTGTGTGTGTGTGTGTGTGTGTGTGTGTATGACGGTGATGCCTTAGCAGTAAGGGGTGTGTGTGTGTGTGTGTGTGTGTGTGTGTGTCGTCTCATATGGAATCTGTGTGTTCTTGTCAAGAAGAAGATGAGAGACATAGAATACAACTGGCTGAAAGCTGTCGTGAAGCAACACCAAAGAAGTTTTTGCTCTCTGGCTCCCCCCACAGACTGAAAGCACAATTGACCATTACCAGCGTAAATTTTTTGCCTCCTGGTGCCTCCCACCAGCGGTTTGCAACTCCGAACTCAGAAGTGCTTAGATGCAAGCTCAAACAAGCAAGCAGAGTGATAAGGGTAATATAAAAATGATTCACTATAATCTGGCTGAACGTAGTGGGCCACAAATTGAGACAAACGAAACTTAATCTCATAACCGTAACGCTTTCATGCATGCTAACTGTCAAAATCACTAACCAAACCCACAAACAGCTAAACTGCTCTTTGGCCCAATGACACGCGACACATTACATCCTCAGAACTTGTTGATATTGAAGCTAGTTTGTGACATATTACCCTGGTAATAAAACCAGCCCCTTGTTTGACACTTTGTTTCATATAGAGGGTCTGGCCATTCGGTTGTGAATTTTTTTGCTGGAGGTGATTAAGTTTAAAAAGACTGGATCACCCCTTAACCGGTTGCCTGCCTTAACGGCTAGCATTCTAGCTCTGCATTCACAACTCCCTCTATTCGCTGATTGGATCTGGTAAAAATGCCTCCTGAGACAATAAGCTCAATGGGATCAAATCCAGACCAGCACTGTAGGGAGATGATAATCGAGCTGGTGCATGGGAAGGCATGGCCAGGCTAGTTACACACATATCGAACACTGATACTCATTCATTGCAAACGCTACCCTCAGATATAGATGATTGCTAATCAGCATTAGCATGCTAGCTATTGAAATAGATTAGCCAGAGCCAGGCTACTCTGTCTGTTCATCAACTAAAATGACTTTGTTCTCAAACATTACCTGAAGAGTCAGCAACTAGACTAGACGTTTATTGTGATACGTAACAATAACTGACATTGCTATGGGAACTGCATCGATAAAAGAAATCATTTCAGCATATCTGCAATGGAATGACTTTGTTTTGAATGGGCTGTTGAGTAAATGAGGTGTTTGGGGTCTTACTGTCACATCTTTTCTTCTCCTCGTGCACAGACTCATTCTACTGATTCATAATGCCCATTCAGACAGTGCCAGCTGTCTATTATAGGCACCTGCAGTACTGGAGTTGCGGCACTGGAAAGTTTGCCAAGAGCAAACATTTTTCCAGTTGAGCTCTTGATACACAGTGGGTTTCGCTGATAACCCAGACAGCACACATATGTCCAGCCAACATCACCTGGAGATCAACAAAACTGAGATTTCAGAAGCTCTCAAAAGAATTGTTTGTGCCTCAGTGTACACGCACTTCAGTATCCCCAATACGAGGCTCACGCCTCAGTCACACTGCAGTCTGTGCGCTAGTGGTGCAGACACGTTTCTGGGGACCTAGGACCTTTTTTGTAAAAAAAGAAACATCCAATGACATAATGTTGTTTAGTGTGCTGCTGCAGATTGCCCATGTACTGCACAGTGTTGGATGTAGTGCAGACGTGTGCTTAGTAGTGCTGAATGTGTTTTTCAACTCACATACACATATGCACACATGCACACACATGTGTTGTATGATGCGTAACATGTCTGTAACCCCCCCCATTAATAAATTGCAGATCACAAGAGGTAATGTGTAGTCTTGCACAACACTATATCACACAAAATGAAAAAATGATCTTTATGTGTTCATGCTGGGTATAGTTGTTAGGTTGTAACTAAGGACTCTAAAGAGTGCATAATTGTAGAAGCTAAAAGATCAGACACTTTGATTCAGAGTGGGAACAGGATTTTTTTTCTGTCTGCCTCATCTGCAATGTAAGTGTAGCTTTACCAAAGGCTGGCAATTTAGAGCGACATTTCAGAACCGTTCAGAAGAGGTATGACACAAACCTCCCCGCTAAATCAGCTATGCAGACCTAAACATTTCTGGAACTGAAGAATCAGTTGATAGTCAGTGTTTAGTAGGACTAACAAGACTAAGGCTGTAACCATAGCATCTTATCATGTCTGCCGTGTTCTGGGATGAGGTTGTGAAAGAGCCATTTGTGGAGGCCAAAGATGAACTCGTTTTAAACAGGCTCTGATAGTATGTAGTGGGCGGGTGGGGGGATGGGTGCCTAGCCTGACAACCAAATGGCTAATTGTAACACTTATTTTTGACATCCAAATCTCTAACCCAGGGACCCAAATGATGATACAAACTCAATAAAGTAATTTTTGCATAACATGTCCCCTTTAAAAATAAAAGCAAGATTGTGTCTGCTATACAGGACCTGCACTTATCCAGAGATACGGTCATTCGAGGAGCTGGCACTGGACGTTTAACAGCAGCTGAGAAAGGATATTGACAGGTCAGTGTTCTTCTCCACAATTCAGCAGATCGACTGATGCTGTGCATGTGGTTCAGCCATGTATTTAGTTAGAATGATTATTGATGAGGTGAGTACAGATTAGATTATTGATGAGGTGAGTACAGATTATTGATGAGGTGAGTACAGATTAAATTATTGATGAGGTGAGTACAGATTAGATTATTGATGAGGTGAGTACAGATTCGATTATTGATGAGGTGAGTACAGATTATTGATGAGGTGAGCACAGATTAGATTATTGATGAGGTGAATACAGATTATTGATGAGGTGAGTACAGATTAGATTATTGATGAGGTGAGTACAGAAGTAAAGTTGCTGACCAGTAAAATAGGAAGCAATCATGAGAACGTGAAAAAGAATATTTGTGTGTGCATATATAGATATATTATATTTGTGTCCATACGTTTCGACTGTGTTTCCAAACCTGAACCAACATGAGACTCTAGTACTGAACACAAAGCAGCACAGAGGTGTTAAACTGACACTGAACACAAAACAGCACAGAGGTTTTAAACTGACACTGAACACAAAGCAGCACAGAGGTGTTAAACTGACACTGAACACAAAACAGCACAGAGATGTTAAACTGAGACTCCAGCACTGAACACAACACAGCACAGAGGTGTTAAACTGAGAGTCCAGCACTGAACACTAAACAGCACAGAGGTGTTAAACTGAGACTCCAGCACTGAACACAAAACAGAACAGAGGTGTTAAACTGACACTGAACACAAAGCAGCACAGAGGTGTTAAACTGACACTGAACACAAAACAGCACAGAGATGTTAAACTGAGACTCCAGCACTGAACACAAAACAGCACAGAGGTGTTAAACTGACACTGAACACAAAGCAGCACAGAGGTGTTAAACTGACACTGAACACAAAGCAGCACTGAGGTGTTAAACTGACACTGAACACAAAGCAGCACAGAGGTGTTAAACTGAGACTCCAGCACTGAACACAAAGCAGCACTAAGGTGTTAAACTGACACTGAACACAAAGCAGCACAGAGGTGTTAAACTGACACTGAACACAAAGCAGCACTGAGGTGTTAAACTGACACTGAACACAAAGCAGCACAGAGGTGTTAAACTGAGACTGAACACAAAGCAGCACTGAGTGTTAAACTGACACTGAACACAAAGCAGCACAGAGGTGTTAAACTGAGACTGAACACAAAGCAGCACTGAGGTGTTAAACTGACACTGAACACAAAGCAGCACTGAGGTGTTAAACTGACACTGAACACAAAGCAGCACAGAGGTGTTAAACTGAGACTCCAGCACTGAACACAAAGCAGCACTAAGGTGTTAAACTGACACTGAACACAAAGCAGCACAGAGGTGTTAAACTGACACTGAACACAAAGCAGCACTGAGGTGTTAAACTGACACTGAACACAAAGCAGCACAGAGGTGTTAAACTGAGACTGAACACAAAGCAGCACACTGCGGGGCTCTAAAACTGAGCCTCTGCTTCTTGGGAATGATTGTAGTGACGAACAAATGCCTACTTAGTCTGTGTGCGCGAGTGTGTGTGTGCGCGCGCGTGTGTGTGTGTGTGTGGCATACAAATGCCTACTTAGTCTCTGACCCCTGCCTCAGCATTCATATCAGAGCATCTATTTTTTAGCAGGCCAAAAGCAGAGCCCATTACTGAGTGTGTGTGAGTGTGTGTGACTGAGTGAGTGTGTGTGTGTGTGTATGTGTGCGTGTGACTGAGTGAGTGAGTGAGTGAGTGGTGTGTGTGTGTGTGTGTGTGTGACTGAGTGAGTGTGTGTGTGTGTGTGTGTGTGTGTTGTGGTGTGTGTGTGTGGTGTGTGTGTGTGTGTGTGTGACTGAGTGAGTGAGTGTGTGTGTGTGTGTGTGTGTGACTGAGTGAGTGAGTGTGTGTTGTGTGTGTGTGTGTGATGGTGGTGTGTGTGTGTGACTGAGTGAGTGAGTGTGTGTGGTGGTGTGACTGAGTGAGTGGAGTGTGTGTGTGTGTGTGTGTGTGTGTGTGACTGAGTGAATGGGGGGAAAGTGCTGAGCCTAAATTCAACAATGCCATATTTGCACAGCCTCCCTTCACTGCCCTGCTAACCACGCATTACACCCCCCTCCCTGCCCACACACACACACACACACACCTCTCTCTGCCCACACACACACCTCTCCCTGCCCACATACTCCCCCCCCCCCCCCCACCCACCCACACACCACACACACACACACACACACACACACACACACACACCTCTCTCTGCCCACACACACACCTCTCCCTGCCCCATACTCCCCCCCCCCACCACCCACACACACACACACACACACACACACACACACACACACACACACACACACCTCTCTCTGCCCACACACACACCTCTCCCTGCCCCCATACTCCCCACCCACCCACCCACCCACACACACACACACACACACACACACACACACACACACACCTCTCTCTGCCCACACACACACCTCTCCCTGCCCACATACTCCCCCCCCCCCCCCCCCCCCCACCCACCCCACACACACACACACACACACACACACACACCTCTCTCTGCCCACACACACACCTCTCCCTGCCCCATACTCCCCACCCACCCACCCACACACACACACACACACACACACACACACACACACACACCTCTCCTGCCCACACACACACTGACATACACATTTATACACACACACACCCTCCCTGCCCACACACACACTGACATACACATTCATACACACACACACCCTGCCTGCCTCCTAGCTCTGCTCACACCCACTCCATGGGATGACTTTTCTTGGGGAGGTGTGCAGTGGGGAGGTGTGGGAGGTTGGGGGTGTGGGGGGAGGTGGGGGAGTGGGGGGAGGTGGGGGAGTGGGGGAGGTGTGGGAGTGGGGGGAGGTGTGGGGGAGGAGGAGGATGAATAGAGGAGGTGTGGTGTGTGGTGGGGCAGGTGTGAAGTATGAGGAGGTGTGGTGGAGTGGAGGGGAGTAGTGGAGGATGAATGGGGGAGCTGTGGAGTGCAGGAGGCCATTGGGCATTACTCTCTCTGGTGAGAAGGACACACAGACTGAGAGATGGAAGAACTAGTTGAGGAGCTGTGGAGATATGGTCAAGGACAGGAGATGGGCCACTAGGTCTGAGACGGTGACGGAGGGACTGTTCTAACTGATGGAGTGGATGCTGATTTCTGGTGCTGATTTGGTCAATATTATTTGATCAATGACTGCTTGGGATTGGGAGAGCTGTCCTGGGTGGCTGGTTAAGCTGGTCAGGGCAGCCTGATTATGGCAAAATCATGATCGTGATGATTTGGTCAATATTGAGATCATGAGGACAGATGTTTGCTCATGCAAGAGCACAGACATGGTAGGACACTCTCAAGGTTGGCCACACCTGACAATAATCATTGTATTTCAATGTCATTGTTTTCATAATCACTAAAAGGAATAATTGTGATTGGTGGATTCATGTGATTCATCGTGATTAATCAATTCATTGATTAATTGTGCAGGCTTAAGTCTGGTAAGCACTGTTTTGGTGGGGAACAACTGGAGGTCAATCAGTTTCAGCTGTGAGTGTGTTCAATCTCAGTCTGCCCCACAAACTTCAGACCTTTTCTCCCTCTGGGACTGTTAAGCTCTGGTTATTCTCACTCTGAGTGTGTCATCTTAAATCAGACAGCACAGGTCACTCTTAGGGCAGACAGCACTGCTCATTCTTAAATCAGACAGCACAGGTCACTCTTAGAGCAGACAGCACTGGCCATCTTAAGTCAGACAGCACTGGTCACTCTTAGAGCAGGCAGCACTGGTCACTCTTAGAGCAGACAGCACTGGTCACTCTTAAGTCAGACAGCACTGGCCACTCTTAAGTCAGACAGCACTGGTCACTCTTAGAGCAGGCAGCACTGGTCACTCTTAGAGCAGACAGCACTGGTCACTCTTAAGTCAGACAGCACTGGTCACTCTTAAGTCAGACAGCACTGGTCACTCTTAGAGCATTTACATTACAATGCATTTAGAGCAGACAGCACTGGTCACTCTTAGCAACAGAGTCTTTCAGACAGCACTGGTCACTCTTAGAGCAGACAGCACTGGTCACTCTTAGAGCAGACAGCACTGGTCATCTGACAACTGGCCATGCTGTGAGAGTTCAGCACTGGCCACCTTTGCTCTGAGAGCCTTAAGTGGTCTAGGCTTGTAAAGCCTTCTGGGAAACGCAGTCTCTCCATTAGGCCTGATTCCTTCCTCTCATCAATAAGCTCCCTAACCCCCTAACAGATCTGAGAAACCCAGGGATTACTCCAGACTGCCGTGTAGAGGCAGCCAGGAACCAATGTGAAGCAGGTCTCTGGGATGTATGTAAAGGAAACTGGTGCGCCGCAGGGATTGGACCACTGCTTAATCCTCCACTGACGAGAGGGGCAGGGCATTTCAAATCTAGTATTCATTATGTTTCATTTGTAAGATTATAAACAGTTGCTCTTCGACTGTCCAGTTGCTAGTTAAGCCCCTAATCCAATAGAAGGCTTGATATTGTTTTCTAGCCATAATCCACTGGATTGACATATTTTGCTGCCGTTTGACAGGAGAGATCAAACGCTCTACAAAACAAGCACTGAAGGAGGAGGAGGAGGAGGAGGAGGACATGCTGAGTGTGAGTGGGAGAGCAAGGGCAGGGAGAAGACCGATTAACCTGCCGGAGGAGGGGGTGGGGGGGTAGAGGAGGGCAGGGAAGAGACAGGAGAGGGGTGAGAGAAAGGGGACAAGGTGGAGGGGAGGAGAGGAGAGGAAAGGGAAGAGACGGGAGAGGAGGACAAGAGGAGATAGGAATATAAGGTGGAGGAGAGGAGAGGAGGATGGGAGGACACACACTCTCACACACTCTCTGCTTGACATGCAGTGAGATCAGCTCCTTGAGCTGTAAGAGAGCAGCAGCTACCAGGCCCTCATACACTACATACTGATCTGAACACACACATCCCAACCACATACACTAGGGCCTGAACACACACATCCCAACCACATACACTAGGGCCTGAACACACAGTTCTTCAGATGCTCATTCTGAACTTCAAGACGAGCTGTTTTAATCGGCTCCTGCTGTCAGTAATCCCTGGCCTTCCATGGCTCTAATCATCGACACCTCGACATCTTAAAGGATCAAAGCCCCCTCCTGTTTGAGGGGTTTTCACACCATACACACACACACACACACACACACACACACACACACACAACCCTCTTGCCCGTCCAGCATAGGCGCTCAGGGAACACACCTCAAAATAATGGCTTGAACTTTTACAGTGCAGCTCATTGGGCCAGCCTGTGTTTACATCGCTAATAACCAGCGGAGCCCCTCTGCTGTATGTGAGGCAGCAGGCAATTAGCCAAAGACAGACGCTAATTGGACCACGCTAGCAGCAGAGCCCCTCTACTGTATGTGAGGCAGCAGGCAATTAGCTAAAGACAGACGCTAATTGGACCACGCTAGCAGCAGAGTAGGCCTTGCTTTCATCTGCCTCTTAGTCCCTTACACCGGCAGCAGTCTGAGCCACACATACTCATCCATGCACACACACACACACACACACCTCCACGCACACTCCCATACCCACACAAACCTCTCCACACATACCCACACATACCTACCACTTCAGCAGCACTGTCAGTCACCCCCCACCACACACACACTTACCATATGGAACAGGCTGTTAACAATAAGTAAACACTGTGTGTCTGTGTGCATTATTAATTGAGAGGTAATTATGTACAGAACATAAGGCTTATTAAAGCACGTCTGAGTCTAATGCTTTGTGCACGAGCTGTTGTGTCCTCTGCTTTGGAATTCATTTCCTGTTCCTGTTGTTATGAGAAAGTGATTTAAAAAAGAATCAGCCAAGGCAACAGCAGCAGTTTAAAGCATGTTTGTCTGTGAGTGAGCAACTATGAAGAGTGTTTATCTGTGAGTGAGCAGACTATGAAGAGTGTTCATCTGTGAGTGAGCGACTATGAAGAGTGTTTATCTGTGATTTGTATCAAAAATACTTGCAAAAATAGTGTCTACGCAAATCTGTAGCTTCTTAAATGAAAATAATATCCAGGAAACCTTCAAGTCAGGATTTAGAGATAATCATAGTACAGAATCAGCCCTAGCAGAGGGCTTCAATGATCTCCTTATCTCATCTGATAATGGATATATATCAATATTAATCCTATTGGATCTTACTGCTGTCTTCGACACTATCGACCATGGTGCCCATGGACCATGATGAGCGGCTATAAACAGCTGAACAACATTCTACCTCTTTACCAAAACTTACTCAGTGGTCTTTTACTGTCATGTAACACAAAAGTTAAAGACCTCGGGGTAATTATTGACCAGGACCTCTCTCTAAATAGTCATGTAAAACACATTTCAAAAACATCTTTTTTCCACCTACGGCATAACGCTAAGGTTAGAAAGTTCCTATCCTTTGAGGATGCTGAAAAATTAATACATGCATTTATTACCTCCAGGCTCGATTATTGCAATGCTCTGCTCTCTGGGTGTAGGAATACCTGTATCAAAACCCTACAGCTAATACAAAATGCCTCAGCCTGAACACTTACTAGGACTGAAAATATGAACATTCTCTCCTGTCCTTGCTCCTTACATTGCTCCTATTAAAGTTGAGTCGATTTAAAATACTCTCCTAACTACAAAGCCTCAGTGGTCGTGCTCAACATATATTAAAGACCTACTTGTGTATGTCACTATTACACGCACATTCAACCTTAGGTGCCACAATGATGCACATAGACAGTTGGATCCTTTTATGAGCTTGTAGCTCTTTATCGAAGAACTCGCTATTCAACAGTTACACTCCAGTGCGCATGCCTTCATTACCCACATCACATAATACTATCAATGCAAAATAACATGAAATAATATAGGGCCCGACATCCCCTACATAACACTACTTGTCCCATACTACTCTCCTAGAACCCTAAGATCCCAAAATGCATGAGTCTTTTGTTATCGTGCGCCCCTCCTGTGGAATAATCCCCCTCACCCCACCCCACCTCCGACAAGCGGACACTCTCAATACTTTCAAGTCTAGACTTAAAATCTTCCTCTTTACCGTTTCCCATAGTTAGGGGTGGTGCATGGCAAATCATCAATTCTCATGGGTCTTTTGGGAGACTGCCTCTGCTGTTACCCCCAGTTGTGAGGCATGGCAGCCACTGACCATCCCTGCAGTGGTGCTGGGTTACCATGCACCATACCTTAGCTATGCTGCTATAGCCTAGTGCCACCACAAAACCTTCATTTGTCTTGCCGTACAACTCGTTCTCTCTCTCTTATCCTCTCTCTCTCTTTCCACTCTCTCTCTATACTTCTCCTCCTCTCACCCTCCCCTCCTGATTGGACTGCAACCAGCACTATGGGAGGCCCGTGCCAGGACCGACTGTCCAACATAGAGGCACTTCCTAGACGCCCATGCCAGGACAGACTCCCCTTCCCTGAGGCTTTGTGACTGACCCCCCTCACAATGGCACTGTCAAATGGACCCTTATTGTTACCCCCATGACCCATCTCACTCCTTGAGTTTAACACTAGGTCTGTCCACTGCTACACTGTCCAGGCATAATTCCTGATAACCACTTATGGAATGACTACCCTGTAATGTAAAGTGCAATAATACTGTGGAAGTATTATGAACCTTAGACTATCATGGTTACCAAGGTTTCTTCCAAGACTAACTAAACAAAGGTGAGTTTTTCCTTGCCCCTGTTGCTCTTGGGGGCTGCTTCTGTGAAGCGCCACAAGACAATACTATTGTAAAAGGCGCTGTATAATAAAACTGAATTGAATTGAATGGAGTGTTTATCTGTGAGTGTGCTGACTATGAAGAGTGTTTATCTGTGAGTGAGCAGACTCTGAAGAGTGTTTGGGTGTGAATGGTGTTTGGGTGTGATTGGTCTGTATTCAAGTTTTCATGTAATCATGACCAAGATTCTTGTACCTTTCCATCATACAAATAGATGAATGACTGAAGAGGTTGTCAGGAACTGCCACAGAGAAGAAATTTGAATTCTTACTGGGGCTGGTAACAACGATCATGTCAGGCAAGACAGCAAGATGAAGCATGCCATATCGCCTGGAGAACAACTATCTGTAATAAGCTTTTTCGACTTTTTTGTGCAGGAGAAACATTCTGTTTCCTCCACTTCCTTTACCGGATTGGGACCAGCATAATCTCTGGTATTGTCATGGAAGCCTGTGATACTCTGGATAAGGCCATGAAGAGGGACTTCATAAAGGTAAGGTCTTAGTACAACATAAAAGTAGTCACAATTTCATTTAAGTAGATTATGCTAGACTAACTAGCCCTATTGGTTATTTCTGCACTAAAAACATGAGAAGGCACACCAGCAATATCTGTTTTTCCCTCTATTCCTAGTATCTGTTTTCCCTCTATTCCTAGACATCTACACTGTAAAAATGAAAAGTGCCTCCAATATCTAACAAGATGCTCAAAGAACCTAAACATACATTTAAAGTGATTGAAAAATCCCTTTTCACATGATAAGGTAACTCAAATATCCAACTGAGAACTTGAAGAACTGTAGATTATGTTGAGGGTGCATGTTATGTTGAAGTAACCTTTCCATAAAGGCAGGTTCCTGGAGGAACCCTTAATAACTTATAGGCCCATGCAGGAGCCTCTCATGGTTCCAGTATGCACCTCCCCACAACTTCTCAAGGAACTCTTTCAATGTTGAATGAGTCCTCAAGCTACCTGGAGTGTTTTAGAAGAACCTCTTTAAGGAACCAATGACTCATAATGTAAAAATAAAAAGGGCCTCAGATATCCAGATACCTAAGGAACCTAAAAATATCTTATACGTTTCAAGAAGTCCTTTACATAAAACAAAAACTCAGACTCAGACTAAAACTCAGACTTCCAACAGAGTAAGCTACTAAACTAAATTTGGCCCATAATCCGATGATGATGACACAGTCGCCTACAAAAATTGTCACACTGGACTACTGCTCTTGCTCCCCGTTTCACAGTCATTCACTAGCGCTGCTTCTGCTACTTGTTCTGACTGCTTCTCCTGCTTGCAAATGAAATTTGCGCAATCGCGTGATTTACGGGAGATTTTATATCACGCGGGCGCCTCTAAATGTGAGAGACACCCGGAGCTACGGCAGACTTGGGATGTCTGTCAATGTATCAGTCCCACACAAATTTGCGATCCAAGAGTAGCCAGGATCTGTAGGCTACATTTGCCTTGCTAATTAAAAAGACTATTTTACTAAAGCTATAGTAGCCCTCCCTCTAGATGTAATTGGCGTATCTTAACAGAAATTACACCGACATGTCATAAACGAAATGGTTAACACTTAATTAGGCTATTTCCTAAAAGTCCATGTTCTGAAATGTACTTCAGTTGCAATTGCATTATGCAGCACAGATCAGTGTTTTGTTTGCTGAACTGAACGGAGCAACCAGAAAAGTCGTTATGTCGGGTTCTGCAGTCACATCAGCTGCGTTTTTCGGAAGCAGCTGATGTGTTGCGTTGCAGTTTGAGATTTGGATATTCCATCTCCTCGGGAGGGAAGGGAAACAGAGGCAGGACGACAAGAAGACATTTCTGAGGACAACACCTGCAGTCCTGAAGGTCAGTGCACTATTTTGAAAATATGTACTCTTCACGCAGCATGTTATGGAAAAGAGTGGTTCTTGATCTTGGAGTATATTTGAAAGGCTTGAATTGTTAAGTTGCATAATGTTTGCGAAATATAGGCTATGCTAACAAACCAATGCAGCGTAGCTCGCTAGGTAGTTAGCGTATTTTGGTAGCTAACATTTAGATCAAATGTAGACGACTTAAAATGTCTCTTTCGTGGTGAAACTATCTCAGGTAATTGTGTTGCGTTTTTGCCGCTCGCAGCTATCATTTAAGAAAATATTCTGTGAGTAGGCTTTATTTTACTGGGTAGCAATACATTAGTAATGATTCAAGTTCGAGGTTACGTTCACATCTTATCTCCGCTAATGTCTTTACTCAGCTAATTCATTGTGTCAAATGGTTTTCGTTCATTTCAATTCAGTGAATTGGTGGCTGGTGGTGGCAGTTTTAAGACCGTTAAACTGATAACGTTATTTAACAGTTGATTGATTGACTGCCTGATATAAAATGATATCAAATTATGTCAGTATTAAAGGAGACATAATGTTCTTTTTTCAGTAAGTGAACATAGGCCAGTGAGCTCCATATACACATCTCTGAAGCAGCTTGCTGAAAATAACGCCCAGATCTGGTATTATCCCCTGCATCTTTCCCCTTCTGTTTCTGTCCCCTTCAGAACAGGCTGTCTCTCAATACTACTCCAGTCTCATTAATATACATGAGGAAATGTAACATTCTCATTTCAGTTAGCCAATGAGAACATAGCAACAGTATACAATTGATATTGATGGCAAGTCTGGTTAACGCCTCTTTACGCTTACAAAAACGCTCCCTGTGCCACCATGGGGGAAAACAGAGGCTTGTTTTGGTTGCAGGTCAGTCAGGTGCCCTGCTAGTAGTTGTACTGAACATCATGTAGATGGTGCTTGACTCATTTCTGAAGGCAGTGCTTTCAGCTATTAATATTGTTCAAACTGTCCAATGTGCATTGGCAACTTGGTACACCTACAAATGAGATACTGAGGACAATTTTCAGGGTTTCCGCGGAGTCATAAAAAGTCATAAATTTCATAATGAGAATTTTAGGCCATAAAAGGTCATAAAAACATTCGGATTTTTCATTCAAGGTCATAAATTACACGTCTTAAAATTATCTGCTCATTCATTCTTTGGTAGACTACTAGAACTACAAAGAAAATACGCTGCGAGGGCAGTGAGCAGCAAAAACCCATAAAATGCATTGCGGTTGCCACTGGTTACCACTGGTGGGACGTCGAAGGACCCCTGCCGTATTTCAGCCAATCAAAAAATATTTTCGTATGCAGACGCTTATCCTGACAGTTTCACCTGTAGTTCTATCTGAGGAAATCTGGCTGGTAACATATTATTCCAGAACTACAAGGTCCATTAATGCGGCAGTGCATCGTAACACAGACATCAGTCATCGTAATGCCGCCTGCACACTACATGCGGTATGTGACTCCGGATTCCGCACTACGCCACCCCGTGGACATCGTACTATCTCACAAAATGTTTCGGAACACAGGTCCGAAGGTTCGGATGGGAAAGAAACATGGCGGACGGATCGGAGAAGCTAATTTTGGCCGTCACTGGTCAGACAGTTTTGTACGACCTGTCCTGTGACGGGTAATGAAGAGGTAGGGACGGGATGAAGTGGTAGGGACAGTAGGAATGACATGTTGGTTTGAAGCATTTAGTCGATGTCATCGTAATCTTGATAGGCTATAGCGAACTTCGTCAGACATATGAAAACATATGACCAAACCAAAATCTTACGAAAATTATTGTTTAATTTTTCATACTGATTACAGTTCATTTCGATTTTGACACATCTTGGTGTGTGAGGATTGACGTGCAAATTATAATTGTAATTATATAATATCATATAATTATATTATAATGACAATATCTTGTACAGCGCGAAGCGAATGAATGACATTAAGTTTATCAGCGCCATAGCAACAACAACTTCCGGTCGTACTACCGTGCCCTGACCGTGCCGGAGGAGTTTAAAAATTTGAACGCATGCGGATGGCTTCGGATACGGCATTCCCTCCGCACCGCTCTTGACCGGAGCTGATCGCATGCGGAATGCGGACAAAATGACTGAGTTAAAAAAGGTTGAGGAGGAGATCACCATTAAGGCGGAAGAACTGAGGTACATGTAGACTGACTGACTGACTGACTGGACGGACTGGACGGACGGACGGACAGACGGACTGACTTGTTAGTGTGGAAAGTACTGTGTTGAGCCAGAAGAGGGCCTTCCGTTTGACTGTTTGAAAAATGGGACCTGAAAAATATACAATTTGTTGCTGTAATAAAAAATTGTTGCTGTAAATAAAAAAAAACTTGTTGCTGTAAATAAAAAACTTGAAAGGAATTTTAATGACTAATACGTTTTCTTTAATAGTTCGTGTAGGTCATAAATTTAAATCAAAATGGTCATAAAAAGGTCTTAAAAAGTCATAAATTTGACTGACTAAACCCTGCAGACACCCTGATTTTAGTTTATAACTGTTAGCTTCTTTAGCTTGCTAACTCGCTATCTGGCGACCATGCAGAAATGTGATTTCAAAACCGGATTACTCAGGAACCGCTAATCATAGGTTCGGTTCATTTTGATATGCGGCTTGCCATATTTGAGTAAAGCGATCATGAGATATATCACCGAGATGAAGGGGTGGCAGAGCTGTGTTAAATGATTATTATTATGTAAATTCAAATCAAATTTTCTTGCCAACTGTTCATCACATGAGTAACACATTGAGTGACACTATACTATCGGTGTGACAAAAACTCCGCAAGTAATCTGACATCTATGGAAATTTAGCATGACAGGGATTAAAAAAAAAAAAAAAAAAAAAGGTGGGAGGTGTTTGCTGTCAAGGCTGCCTTAACTGTAAAGCACTGGGTGAAACCCTGTAGAGTGGGAAAGTCTTCCAGTTAGGCTTGTTAGATGGTAGATCATTAACCATTGTCTGTCTCATGCCAAACATCAGATTTTGCCGTAGTCACTTCCCAGTAGTTTTGATTTCTCTGAACCTGGATGGCCAACAGCCTATAAACATTTTTGGAAGCAATGTGGTGTTTTGTTTTTCCAATTATAATCCGTATTTCTCACAGTTTGTCACAAATAAGGTGTCAAATAAAAAGTAACAACACAAGGGGAGGCATCTTGTGTAAACTCAGATATTATTAATAAGGATTGGTTTTATGAGGCTGTTCTCTAGTGGGTGGGGCACATTTTTAGATGGGGAAGTGGTTTTGCCTGGTCTGGCGTCAGTCTAGGCTCATTGTAGCACATGATTTCTGACATCTAAATGTCTAAACTGATTCACAGAAACTCGATGGATGGATTTTTTTAGAGGGGTCATTTATATTTTGGCACAATATGGCCCCTTTAAGATTTAGGAATACACTGAAAAAGATCTAGACCCACATCACACAGTGTTTCTTCACTTCAGTAGTGACACCCCTTGAAAACTGCATCACTGTGTTGCCATTTCAATGTTTTTGTACAGTGGAGCACTCTTGGATTGGCTATTCTTTCTCTCAATCAGTGGAAAATGTGGTGAACATCATGTGTGGAAAAGGGTAAAGTACTGTGGAGCCGTAGCAGAAGTAGACGTAGAGCTATACTTAAGGGAATGATAAAGTCAAGCAGCCTGTGCCCCTGTTCTTTCAGCCTGCTGAGTGCTGTCAGTAGGTATAAGAAGGACAGCATTTGATACAACGTATGTAGATGCAAACTGGCAGCTAATGCTAACTTTTGGGGCAAAGGATAATAACTCCAGAAGTTGTGTTTTAAAACATATTATTATTAATATTATCATCATTTTTTCTTTATTTTTTCCTCTTTCATGCTATTATTAAATATACTTTTTCCCATTCCCCACCACCTGCACAGGATCCTACCCCGAGGGTGGATAATATCTGGTAATTCATTTGATCAGTGCAGCCTAGCAATTCAACTTGATGGCCACCGCCATGAACCATGTGTATTTTGTGTTGCATGCGTGTGCTTTGTGCTTTCGGATTTTGATTCTGTCGGATAACTGTTTGTTTATCTGAATTTAAAAAAAATGACCATATCAATACATTATTATCACTGACTTGTATTTGCTTTGGTGTTTTCTTTTTTGGCCGAGGATAGTAGTTGCAACAGTCATAACAATGGCTTTTAGACCCTTATGGAGCCCTAGCAGTTCAGACCCTTATGGAATGCCCTTATGGAGCCCTAGCCGTTCAGACCCTTATGGAATACCCTTATGGAGCCCTAGCAGTTCAGACCCTTATGGAATGCCCTTATGGAGCCCTAGCAGTTCAGACCCTTATGGAATGCCCTTATGGAGCCCTAGCAGTTCAGACCCTTATGGAAAGGGTAAAATGAAAAGGCAAATGAAACACACAAAACTGAGCAAAAATGCATAACAGACTGTACAAGAAATAAAAATATAAAGTTTGAAAAAGAGAGTGTGCAAAGTGGAAATTGTGTGTGCAAATAGTTTTGTTTTGTTAGTCATCACTGTTGGCATTCCAGGGAACTGGTACCACACTGCCCCTGTGGTCTGTATGGCAGGTGGTCTGCTTATGTGTGAGGTGTGTTGGTGGTGTAGTGGGGAAGAGTTGGACTGGTAGATGAGGCAGGTGGTCTGCTGATGTGTGAGGTGTGTTGGCGATGTAGTGGGGAAGAATTGGACTGGTAGAGGAGGCAGGTGGTCTGCTGATGTGTGAGGTGTGTTGGCGATGTAGTGGGAAAAAGTTGGACTGGTAGAGGAGGCAGGTGGTCTGCTGATGTGTGAGGTGTGTTGGTGGTGTAGTGGGGAAGAGCTGGATGGTAGAGGTGGCATGGCTATACACATCAGAGATGAGACCCATGATATCCCAATGATGTCCCCTTCAGTCTGCAAAGAATTCTTGGATTCTCCACCTAGCTCCATTGCCACCTGGTTCCCAAAGGCAGAGCAGTGATCATCTCGGTTTGTGCAGCATTGCCACCTGGCTCCCTCCTCCCCCTTTTACCATGTACCTTTACTAGGTCAGGAGCACCATGTACCTCCACTAGGTCAGTAGCACCATGTACCTGCACTAGGTCAGGAGCACCATATACCTGCACTAGGTCAGGAGCACCATGTCCTTTTACTAGGTCAGGAGCACCATGTACCTGCACTAGGTCAGGAGCACCATGTACCTTTACTAGGTCAGGAGCACCATGTACCTTGACTAGGTCAGGAGCACCATGTACCTTGACTAGGTCAGGAGCACCATGTACCTTTACTAGGTCAGGAGCACCATGTACCTTGACTAGGTCAGGAGCACCATGTACCTCCACTAGGTCAGGAGCACCATGTACCTCAACTTGGTCAGGAGCACCATGTACCTTTACTAGGTCAGGAGCACCATGTACCTTTACTAGGTCAGGAGCACCATGTACCTTCACTAGGTCAGGAGCACCATGTACCTCAACTTGGTCAGGAGCACCATGTACCTGCACTAGATCAGGAGCACCATGTACCTGGACTAGGTCAGGAGCAGGGCCCTCAGGAGGAGCTTCCTCCTCACACAAAGTGAGTGGAGATGGTAATGTAGTGCTTGTTGCTGGAGGTGATGGTTGGAGGTGATAAGCTGTGAGGATTGTGCCTGCAGAGTGGCCACCCTAGTCTTTATATTGGCAATTGTGAATCAGTTCAGATAGAAAGGTAAATGCACTGTGAAATTCCGTAATTGAACCGCAACTATGAGCATCCAAAATCCAGATCAGCACTATTGTCTGCGTTTAACGTCATCACACTTACTACTGATTACGTACAAATGATATGCACAGAGCTGTTTGCAGATGATGTTGCAACACACATACTCAAAAGTGTATTATTTTACGATAAAACATTCACAACACTGACACAGTATTCATGCACATCGTTCAGACTGTTATTTGCTCCCTCCATGCCGTCTCCTCCAGTCGGCCATGGCAACCGGGAACTGGGTGAGGAGACGTGGTAGAGGTGTGGACACTCTTTTAGCTCCGCCACCAGGACCTGGGTGCAGATACAGCGCTGCTCTCCTTTCCTGGGCGCAGATACAGCGCTGCTCTCCTTTCCTGGGCGCAGATACAGCGCTGCTCTCCTTTCCTGGGTGCAGGTACAGCGCTGCTCTCCTTTCCTGGGCGCAGATACAGCGCTGCTCTCCTTTCCTGGGTGCAGGTACAGCTGCTCTCCTTTCCTGGGTGCAGATACAGCGCTGCTCTCCTTTCCTGGGCGCAGATACAGCGCTGCTCTCCTTTCCTGGGTGCAGATACAGCGCTGCTCTCCTTTCCTGGGCGCAGGTACAGCTGCTCTCCTTTCCTGGGTGCAGATACAGCGCTGCTCTCCTTTCCTGGGTGCAGGTACAGCGCTGCTCTCCTTTCCTGGGTGCAGGTACAGCGCTGCTCTCCTTTCCTGGGCGCAGATACAGCTGCTCTCCTTTCCTGGGTGCAGATACAGCGCTGCTCTCCTTTCCTGGGCGCAGGTACAGCTGCTCTCCTTTCCTGGGTGCAGATACAGCGCTGCTCTCCTTTCCTGGGTGCAGGTACAGCGCTGCTCTCCTTTCCTGGGTGCAGGTACAGCGCTGCTCTCCTTTCCTGGGCGCAGATACAGCTGCTCTCCTTTCCTGGGCGCAGATACAGCGCTGCTCTCCTTTCCTGGGCGCAGATACAGCGCTGCTCTCCTTTCCTGGGTGCAGATACAGCGCTGCTCTCCTTTCCTGGGTGCAGATACAGCTGCTCTGCTCTCCTTCCTGGGTGCAGATACAGCTGCTCTGCTCTCCTTTCCTGGGCGCAGATACAGCGCTGCTCCTCCTGGTGCAGGTACAGCTGCTCTCCTTCCTGGTGCAGATACAGCGCTGCTCTCCTTTCCTGGGCGCAGATACAGCGCTGCTCTCCTTTCCTGGGTGCAGATACAGCGCTGCTCTCCTTCCTGGCGCAGTACAGCTGCTCTCCTTTCCTGGGTGCAGATACAGCGCTGCTCTCCTTTCCTGGGTGCAGGTACAGCGCTGCTCTCCTTTCCTGGGTGCAGGTACAGCGCTGCTCTCCTTTCCTGGGCGCAGATACAGCTGCTCTCCTTTCCTGGGTGCAGATACAGCGCTGCTCTCCTTTCCTGGCGCAGGTACAGCTGCTCTCCTTTCCTGGGTGCAGATACAGCGCTGCTCTCCTTTCCTGGGTGCAGGTACAGCGCTGCTCTCCTTTCCTGGGTGCAGGTACAGCGCTGCTCTCCTTTCCTGGGCGCAGATACAGCTGCTCTCCTTTCCTGGGCGCAGATACAGCGCTGCTCTCCTTTCCTGGGCGCAGATACAGCGCTGCTCTCCTTTCCTGGGCGCAGATACAGCGCTGCTCTCCTTTCCTGGGTGCAGATACAGCTGCTCTGCTCTCCTTTCCTGGGTGCAGATACAGCTGCTCTGCTCTCCTTTCCTGGGCGCAGATACAGCGCTGCTCTCCTTTCCTGGGTGCAGGTACAGCTGCTCTCCTTTCCTGGGTGCAGATACAGCGCTGCTCTCCTTTCCTGGGCGCAGATACAGCGCTGCTCTCCTTTCCTGGGTGCAGATACAGCGCTGCTCTCCTTTCCTGGGCGCAGGTACAGCTGCTCTCCTTTCCTGGGTGCAGATACAGCGCTGCTCTCCTTTCCTGGGTGCAGGTACAGCGTTGCTCTCCTTTCCTGGGTGCAGGTACAGCGCTGCTCTCCTTTCCTGGGCGCAGATACAGCTGCTCTCCTTTCCTGGGCGCAGATACAGCGCTGCTCTCCTTTCCTGGGCGCAGATACAGCGCTGCTCTCCTTTCCTGGGCGCAGATATAGCGCTGCTCTCCTTTCCTGGGTGCAGATACAGCTGCTCTGCTCTCCTTTCCTGGGTGCAGATACAGCTGCTCTGCTCTCCTTTCCTGGGAGCCTCATTGTTGTTGTGCTCTATCTAGTCCTCTTCCGTTTAGGGCGTGAACCAGGCCTCTGATTGGCTGTTGCTTTTTGTTGATTGTGTATGATTTCTCCAGATATTTGGCAAGCTAGACATCCCCCGACAATTTTTGTCAAGGCTGCGATTGCCATTAATCTTGTCTCAGAGTAATTCACACCTGACGACTTGTCCCTGTGTAATTCACGCCCCGACGATTTGTCTCAGAGTAATTCACACCTGATGACTTGTCTTAGAGTAATTCACACCTGACGACTTGTCTCAGAGTAATTCATGCCTGAGGACCTGTCTCAGAGTAATTCACACCTGAGGACTTGTCTCAGAGTAATTCACACCTGACAACTTGTCTCAGAGTAATTCATGTCTGAGGACCTGTCTCAGAGTAATTCACACCTGAGGACTTGTCTCAGAGTAATTCACACCTGAGGACTTGTCTCTGAGTAATTCACACCTGACGACTTGTGCTCGCTGATTAACTGCAGATTGACCTACGAGGCAAACCTGAGATTTCCAAGCTGAGACTTTCTAAAATTGTGTAGTCTGAATTTGGCATAACACAGCAGCTGGCTAACTAGTCTGTGTGTGTGTGTGTGTGTGTGTTTCTCTCGCAGTGGTAAATTCTGCATTGTGCTGGTACTCATGCGTTTGTAAGGTTTCGGGCAGCAGATCGATGGCTGGCTGGTTTGTCTGTGAGCCACCCTGAGGGCCCTGATCTGGTGAAGCCACCATCATCTGATCATCTGTGCAGGATTCCTGCCTCAGATTCTGGTTAGGCCCTGATCTGGCTCTCATCATCTGTGCAGGATTCCTGCCTCAGATTCTGGTTAGACCCTGATCTGGCTCTCATCATCTGTGCAGGATTCCTGCGTCCTGAGAGCAGATAGCAGTTAACCAGTAAATTCATTCATCCATTCATTCATTTATTCATCATTGATTCGCTGTACTTACTCTGCCCATACTGAGCAAGGGTTGCGCAGATACAACTGACTTTGTGTTGATGTGTTTGTGTTTGGGTGTTTGTTTGCTCAGATACTACTGACTTTGTGTTGATGTGTTTGTGTTTGGGTATTTGTTTGCTCAGATACTACTGACTTTGTGTTGATTTGTTGATGTGTTTGTGTGTTTATATTTGTGTGTTTGTTTCCTCCCAGATTTCTCTGCACATACGGACCTTTATGAGCCTGGTGGCTTCGCGGGCATCTGGTTTGAGCTGATAAAATAACCCTTTGCCAGATGTGTGTGTGTGTGTGTGTGTGTGTGTGTGTGTGTGTGTGTGTGTGTCTGTATGGTGCCACTAATGGAAAATGAAATCCTGTGTGTGTGTGTGTATGTGAAATCCTGTGTGTGTATGTGTATGTGTGGTGTCAGAGTTGGATGATGGTAACGCTTGAGTGCAATAATCTCTGTTAGTTATCTGCAGTTTTTCATAACCGATATGAAGTGGATAACATGTGTCCCATCTGCATCCCAAGAGGATGAGGGTTAGTCTGACCTTATTCCTGTGTTTCTCATGTATGTGTGTGTGTGTGTGTGTGTGTGTGTGGAGCTTGACACCAAAGTGTGTGTGTGTGGCTTTGCTGTGGAGCTGAACACCAAAGTGCATCTCACATGTATGTGTGTATGTGTGTGTGTTGAGCTTGTGTGTGTGTGTGTGTGTGGGTGTGTTTGTGTGTCATATCTTTTCATGGGATAACACTAGAGAATTGAAGCTTTGATGTAACTTTAAGGAGTCAGTGTACCAGTAGCAGTGTAGCAGTACAGATTTACTGTCCTCTGAAAGTAACTCAACATACAGCCATTAACGTCTAAACAGCTGCAGCTTACAGCAAACATGTTCAAACTGTGAGTGTTTTGTGTGAGCACCATCATTCTGCACTGTCTTAACCCCTACGGGTTTCAATTGACCAGAGCTGCACAGGTTTCTACTGGAGTCCCCTCCCACTCCTTCATGATGACATCACAGAGCTGGTGGATGTTAGACTCCTTGCTCTCCTCCACCTTCTGCTTAAGGATGCACCACAGGTGCCCAAATGGGTCTAGGTGCTTGGCCAGTCCATCACCTTTTCCTTCAGCTTCCTCAGCAAGGCAGCTGTCCTCTTGGAGGTGTGTTTAGGGTCATTATGCTGTAAAACTGCCACGCATGCGGCCCAGTTCTGAAGAGAGGGGATCACGCTCTGCTTGGCATTCATGTTTCCCTCTATGAGCTACAGCTCCCCAGTGCCAGCAGCATTCATGCAGCCCTAGACCATGATGCACTCTGGACACCACCTGAGGAAGTTTATCTTGGTCTCATCAGTGGAGAGTGTGGTGTGTGTATAGGTTGGAGAAAGTGGTGTGTGTATAGATTGAAATGTGTTTGGTGTGTATGATTGGAGAGCATGGGGTGTGTGTAGATTGAAGAGTGTAGGGTGTGTATAAATTAGAGAATGTGTGGTGTGTGTATAGATTAGAGAGTGTGGGGTGTGTGTATAGATTAGAGAGTTTGGTGTGTGTGTATAGATTAGAGAGTTTGGTGTGTGTGTATAGATTAGAGAGGGTGGTGTGTGTGTATAGATTAGAGAGTTTGGTGTGTGTGTATAGATTAGAAAGTTTGGTGTGTGTGTATCTGGGTGGTGTGGTGTCACACACTCTCTTAAGTGCAGAAAAGTGTGGTTGGGGTCCAGAAATGTGCCTTTTAAAGTGCTTTAGTATGTACTGAGTGTACTAGTTTGGAACAACTTGCTACATTAACAATTAGCTTTAAGTACACTCAAAATGCTCTAGCATACTCTTTTAAGGCACCTCAAATGGTTCTGTCCTTCAGTCCTGATGGCTTGTCCCCTGACGGTTCGCTTGATGGATGGTGTAGCCTGTAGAACTGTATGGTGTTTTAAATAGACTGTTCAGATAAATCAAATCAAATCAAAACAGATGATGGAGTATGTGAGTCAGTGTAAATAGAAAAACAGGTCTTGTGTGCCACCATTGGCAAAGACCTGTTTCGCTCCCGGCTGAGTAGCATCCCCTTATGCAGTCACCTGGCAGGCCTCACTTCTGTCTAGGTTGAGTTGCTGGCAGTCTCTGAAGCCTTAACTTTTGTGTGCCAGCAGAGGGAAATATTTGATGACAAACCTAAAGATAAATAGTCAGTAACTCAGGTGTTTGTGTGGGTTGTGAGTTTCCTGCAGTATTAACCTCTTCACTGTAGTGCAGCGCTTTTCCAAACTGTTCAAGCATTAAGTTGATTCATTGTCAAACAGAATAGCTGTGTCAGCTAGCAGGGAGTCCAGTGCTTTATTGTAGCAGAGGCCAAACAAGTTCCACTAGGGTTACACACACACACACACACACACACTCTACAAACCCTCATAAGGCAGTGTACAGTGACTCTCCGGTGCAGTTATAGTGTGCACGCATGCACACACACACACACTCTCCACAAACCCTCATAAGGCAGTGTACAGTGACTCCGCTACAGTTATAGTGTGCACGCATGCACACACACACACACACACACACTCTACAAACCCTCATAAAACAGTGTACAGTGACTCTCCGCTACAGTTATAGTGTACGTGCGCACACACACACACACACACACACTCCACAAACCCTCATAAGACAGTGTACAGTGACTCTCCAGTACAGTTATAGTGTACGTGCACACACACACACACACACACACACTCCACAAACCCTCATAAGCCAGTGTACAGTGACTCTCCGGTGCAGTTATAGTGTACATGCACACACACGCTCGGGTGTGGCGTAGAGGAGAGGAGAGGGCAGAGCAGGATTTATCTGGGGAGAGAGTGGACACACACATACACACACACTGCGCCCCCTCAGGTGAGACGTAGGGCAGGATTTATGGCTTGGCAGAGTGGAGCTGGCGTGTGTGTGCAGACGCTGCCAGGGGCCTGTTTGTGTAGTGGGACTGCAGATGAGAAACAGCAGCAGATGGAGCACACACATACACACACACACACATATATATACACACACACAGATATATTTATATACACACACACACGCACAACCAGACGCACACAAACACGCACACACACACACACACGCACGCACAGTGAAATGGGAAGGAGGGGAGGAAGAGAGAAGAATAGAGAGGAGAGGCGGTGTGAGGACTAGTGTGTCTTACACAAGGTCAGCTGAATGTCACACAGACAGGGAAAAGACACTGGCTTTAGTGTGGTGTGTGTGTGTGTGTGCCATCTCTCTGTGTTGGGCGGTGGTTAATGAAGCCAGCTAGCATACCTGTTAATTGTGGGTTCAAATCCCAGCTGCCACTGTTGTGCCCTTGAGCGAGACACTTAACCCTACCTTGCTCTAGGAGACTTGCCCTGATGTAATAGATAGTTAAAAGCATCTGATAAATGTAAGTGTGTGTGTGTGTGTGTATATTGTATGTGAGTGTGTCTATGCCCTCTCTCTTTTTATGTGTGTGTGTCTGTTCCCCTTTCCCTTCCTGTAACACTATTGTGTGTGTGTGTGTGTGTCCTTTTAATGTACACACACACACACACCATCAGTCCTCCTGTGACCCCTTTTAATGTTCTCACACACACATCACCCTTTGTTCCCTTGTAATGTTCACACACACACACACACACACACACACACACACATCATCAGTCCTCCTATGTCCCCTTTTAATGTACACACACACACACACACACCATCAGTCCTCCTGTGACCCCTTTTAATGTTCACACACACACACAGACACGCGCACACACACACACACACACACATCATCAGTCCTCCTATTCAGCTTCTTTTCCAACCGGCATCAGAGGCTAATGTTCTCACACACACACACACACACACACACACACACACAGTACACTGTGTCCATGCTGCAGAAGTCTGTACACCCAGGCAGGCAACTAACGGGGTGTCAGGCAGGGGCTGCTGTACAAAATGAAATATAGAATATTCTAGAAGCAAAGCCATGCAACCCCAGTGCTGTTCTGAACTGGCAGGAGCCTCCTGATCATAGTAACATGTCAAGTTCTATTGCTGACAGCTGGTTATGGCCATGACTCTGGTGATGATCATGACTGTGGCTATGATCTTGACTAGTTATGTTCATGACTGGTGATGACTCTGGTGATGATCATGACTGGTTATGACTCTAGTTATGATCATGACTCCGTGTGTCTCTCAGTCAGTAGGTCTACAGCCAAGCGTCGGAGGTCAGAACATTGTGGTTTTACCGTAAATGGAAAGAAAGAAGAAGAAAAACTTTTTGCACCTAATTTTCATCCAGTTTGATTCCTCACACATGCACACAGATTTTAGCCGATTGACAGTGAGTGGTTATGTCCCTAGTTTTAACTACTACACACACACACCAGTTTGAGTTATATCCCTAGTTTTAACTACGACACTACACACCAGTTTAAGCTCATGCCATGCTTTCAGTGCATGTGTGTGTGTATGTGTGTGCGCCTGTGTGTGTCTGCCTATATGTGTGTGTGTGTGTGTTTATGGTATCCCTGTATGTGTGGTGTGTGTGTGTAGAAGTGTGTGTCTGTGTGTTAGCTGAGCTTTGTTCTTCAAGAGCTCATTATCATAAATGTCAAGGCCAGGGACGAACATCTCACACACTCAGAGGGCCACCAGGACACCTGCACCACACTCTGTTGCCATGGTGACACTCTGGCCGCCTGTACCACACACATCTCGAGGAGCATGTGCCACACACAAGTCTGTCGCCACGGTGACACTGCAAGCGTGTACCACACTTCTCAGGAAGCATGTGCTACACACAAGTCTGTCGCCACGGTGACACTCTAGGAGAGTGTACTACATCACCTCTCCCACTGAGGGAAAATAAACAGGGTTACTAGAGCTCTGTGTACACACACAAACACAGACTTGTGTTGGTTAAAGCAACATAGTTGTTCAGATGTTGCCTTTTAGGCTGTTGGCCAGATAGGTTCAGTCCCAGTGCATATAGAGGCATGTTCTCCAGGCTACAGGCCATTAGCAGCGGGAGCATCCTGGTTCTGCATGTTCTCCAGGCTACAGGCCTTCAGCAGCAGGAGCATCCTGGTTCTGCATGTTCTCCATGAGGCCCTTATCAGCAGGAGCATCCTGGTTCTGCATGTTCTCCAGGCTACAGGCCATTAGCAGTAAGAGCATCCTGGTTCTGTGTGTTCTCCATGAGGCCTTTAGCAGCAGGAGCATCCTGGTTCTGCATGTTCTCCATGAGGCCTTTAGCAGCAGGAGCATCCTGGTTCTGCATGTTCTCCAGGCTACATGCTTGTTCTGTGTCCATCTTGTCTTGTGTTTGTCTGACACTAAGCTGGGAGCCTTACTTTGCTGTTGTCTCTGTGTGAAGTCACTGAAGTCTGAGGTTATTGTGCAGCACAGACCAAAGTTTCCTGGAGGTTCCAAAGGCTCAACAGGTCATCAGTCATTAGTGTGGAGTGGTGGGGCCTCTGAGTCAGGAGCTCGCAAACAGAGGCGAAACGGCCTCATCTCACCGACCCAGACACTCAGCACCCAGACGTTGGGGTCGGCTAGATGGCAAACAGTGCAGCTCTGTGTAGCCTCACACATCTCCCAGAGGTGCCTGACAGTATTTCACAAGACTCCCAGATAGATGACACACAAGGGAAAATATGTGTTTGTGTGTTGTGTACCCGCTAGTGGGGGATTGGTGTGTGTCTGTGTCTGTGTGTGTCTGTGTGTATGTGGGCATTTGCGGTGCTCATCAATGGCCTGGGTGTTTGACATCAGCTTGGGCCATCTTGGCAAAGTCAGGTTTGACAGAAAGAGGTGTGTGTTCTGTGTGTGTATGTGTATGTGTGTTGTTCTGTTTCCATGGAACACTGGCCTACACTGTAGTCCTACAAATTCTGTCCTCTATGGGTGAGCGGCTGTGTGTATCTTTTGTCCTGCTGTCTTTATCACACACACACACACACACACACACACACACACTGAATGGCAGAGCTGATGGCTAGCACATTGAAACAGGCAATCTGTCTGCAAGTGTTCTCTCTCAACACTGTTTGTCAGGCCTCTAGATTTCTACGTCCCATTTTGGTATTCTCATGTCATTCTGTGTGTGTGTGTGTGTGTGTGTGTGTGTGTGTGTGTGTGTGTGACAGAGAGAGATTTCAGAGCAGTGTGTGGTGGGGGGGTGAATTGTATATTGTGCAAATACAAGAGTAAACTTCAATCACAAATGCAAACCTATTGTTTTTACACACACACACACATACACACACACACAAGTGACACAGGTAATCAGATGTACACATACACACACACTAGTGACACAGGTAATCAGATGTACACACAAACACACACACACACACACACAAGTGACAGGTAATCAGATGCACACACACACACACACATACTAGTGACACAGGTAATCAGGTGTACACACACACCACACACAACTAGTGACACAGTATCAGATGTACACACACAACACACACACACACTAGTGACACAGGTTATCAGATGTACACACAAACACACACACACACACACACACTAGTGACACAGGTTATCAGATGTACACACAAACACACACACACACACACACACTAGTGACACAGGTTATCAGATGTACACACACACACACACACTAGTGACACAGGTTATCAGATGTACACACACACACTAGTGACACAGGTTATCAGATGTACACACACACACATATACACACACACACTAGTGACACAGGTTATCAGATGTACACACACACACACACACACACTAGTGACACAGGTTATCAGATGTACACACACACACACACACACACTAGTGACACAGGTAATCAGGTGTACACACACACACACACATACACACACACTAGTGACACAGGTTATCAGATGTACACACACACACACACACACTAGTGACACAGGTTATCAGATGTACACACACACACACATACACACACACACACACACTAGTGACACAGGTTATCAGATGTACACACACACACAAACACACACACACACACTAGTGACACAGGTTATCAGATGTACACACTCACACATACACACACACACTAGTGACACAGGTTATCAGATGTACACACACACACACACACACACTATAGTGACACAGGTTATCAGATGTACACACTCACACATACACACACACACACTAGTGACACAGGTTATCAGATGTACACACATACACACACACACACACACTAGTGACACAGGTTATCAGATGTACACACTCACACATACACACACACACACTAGTGACACAGGTTATCAGATGTACATACACACACACACACTAGTGACACAGGTTATCAGATGTACACACACACACACACTAGTGACACAGGTTATCAGATGTACACACACACACATACACACACACACACTAGTGACACAGGTTATCAGATGTACACACACACACACACACACACTAGTGACACAGGTTATCAGATGTACACACACACACACACTAGTGACACAGGTAATCAGGTGTACACAAACACACACATACACACACACTAGTGATACAGGTTATCAGATGTACACACACACACACACACACTAGTGACACAGGTTATCAGATGTACACACACACACACATACACACACACACACACACACTAGTGACACAGGTTATCAGATGTACACACACACACAAACACACACACACACTAGTGACACAGGTTATCAGATGTACACACTCACACATACACACACACACTAGTGACACAGGTTATCAGATGTACACACACACACACACACACACACACACACACACACACTAGTGACACAGGTTATCAGATGTACACACTCACACATACAAACACACACACTAGTGACACAGGTTATCAGATGTACACACACACATACACACACACACACTAGTGACACAGGTTATCAGATGTACACACTCACACATACACACACACACACTAGTGACACAGGTTATCAGATGTACACACACACACATACACACACACACACTAGTGACACAGGTTATCAGATGTACACACACACACACACTAGTGACACAGGTTATCAGATGTACACATACACACACACACTAGTGACACAGGTTATCAGATGTACACACACACACAAACACACACACACACTAGTGACACAGGTTATCAGATGTACACACACACACAAACACACACACACACTAGTGACACAGGTTATCAGATGTACACACTCACACATACACACACACACACTAGTGACACAGGTTATCAGATGTACACACACATTTTACTTCTTATTTGTGTTCACATTTCAGAATAAATCTGCACAAGGACACAGATTTAACAGTTGCTCAGACATGAATCAGTCGTACGACTCTGGCATCCAAAGAGGGGCTGTCCCATCCACACAGGATCACTGAAGCTGGATTTTTCAGAAATCTCCACCTTGCCCGGAGTTATCAACAGTAGCCAATTTCAGTGGCTTAACAGAAGATAGGCACAAGTACCTCAACAAGTATCAGTTTCAGAATCCCCAGCTGTGTACCAACACACACAACACAACACAAGCCTACATCAAACCTGCTTTGATGTACTACAAACCTTTGTTGTGTGGTGAAGTGGTGTGATGAAAAACAGCTCACTGAAAACAGAAGAAATGGTGCTGGACCCTAAACTGGTAGGAGAACATATGGCATTGTGTATCCACTGTGAAATAACGACTCGGCATCCACCTTGACAGTCTTTTTAGTTGGAATGTCTACGTAGATTAAAGCTTATACTTTTTGAGAAGGCTCAGAGCATTTGGTGTTGATCAGAAAATAATGTTTTATTTCATGAGGCATTTTGGAAAGCATTTTCAGGTAGGGCATGTCAGCTTGGTAGCTGATGATAGCCCGACTGATTCAGACTGCCATGAAGGAGACGGGGAACTCTGGAAGGCTCCCCTGAAGGCCATCTGGAAGCAGTCGTGTGCCCCGTGTCCTTAACCCTGACAAATGCTAGAGAGTCCGTGTGCCCCGTGTCCTTAACCCTGACAAATGCTAGAGAGTCCGTGTGACCCGTGTCCTTAAACCTGACAAATGCTAGAGAGTCCGTGTGCCCCGTGTCCTTAACCCTGACAAATGCTAGAGTCCTTCACTGTAGGTTGAACCGTTTCAGGAGTTCATTGGTGCCAAACTATCAGAGTTAAAAATGCCTCCAAGGCCACGAGGGTTGTGCATGGTGTGTGTGGTGTGTGTGGTGTGGTGGTGTGTGGTGTGTGTGTGTGTGTGTGTGTGTGTGTGTTTTATTGCAGCCAGTGCATTTAGATACTTGTTCATGTAGCTGTGCTTACCGCCTGTACTTGTTTGTGATTAACATTATTAACACATGGTGTGATAATCCCAAATACTAGGCCTACATCTATTAGCATGTAGCAAAGTACCAAACACTGTTATGGTTAGTAATAACATATCATACTGTTATGGTTAGTAATAACAAATCATACTGTTATGGTTAGTAACAACAACGGACAATCACTATCATGCACAAGTGAGCTCTCCACTCGTCTGCATCACTTAACCTGTCGGGTTCATCACATGACCTAAAGTCACACGCACAAGTGGAGCTTAAGGGTGTGAAAGGGAAAAATAACAACAGGGATCTGACATTGGGTCTGTGCAGAGGAAAGTCTGAGGGATCTGACATTGGGCCTGTGCAGAGGAAAGTCAGAGCTATGGACCATCTTCAAGTTAGTTATCGAAAGGGAAAGCTTGTGCTAAGTGTTACTAAGTTACTTCATGGAGGGACTGGGAAAGCACAAGGGTCAGAGCAGAATACAGTCCATCATAGACACCATCTGTGCTTATTCAGTAAGTGAACAGCAGTACAGACAAAAGAGAGTTTGTATCTTTTAGTCCTGTGTGTGGGAACCCTATATCTTCTACCTGAAGGTAGAAGCACAAGCTCCCTGCAGAGCGGGTGGTCAAGACAGTCCCGTATTGCCAGTGCCTTACTGCCCATATGACGGTCACACAGATCACAAAGCTGGGTTTGGGTTTCCCCAATGATCTTACCAGCTGCACTGACAAGCCAGCCAAGCTTATTTCTCTCAGCAAAGTTGATATTACCAAACCAAACAACCATAGAAAAAGACGGGACTCAATGAAGGTTTTATAAAACAATGTCATCGTTTTAGTACATACATTGAAAGTGTGAAAATAAGGATGCTGCTGAGCCTTCTCATAGACGACCTCAGAGCTCAAGGTACTTGTCATGGACAGCCTCATTTAAGGAACGATTTTCCAGGTTGCAGTCATCTTGAAAAAAAAAACTTTCCAAGAACAGCATAAAGCCTATGATCTCCAGATGTTTTTTAACAGGCTTTGAGACATGTCCTAACTTCTTGACATTCATGGGGCTGAAACAGGTAGTGCATCCCAAAATGTGTGTGTGTGTGTGTGTGGGCACATTAGGGACCAGAGACAGCTACTAAGAAACAAGTTTCTATTCATTCATGGGGCTGAACAGGCAGTGCATCCCAAAATATCCAATATTAACTTTCACATGTGCTTTCAGCATGGCCAGAGCTTTCAAAAAAGTTGGTTCCATTGAGAGGTGTGGCTGCACTCTGACCCTGTAATCACTGTAATGAGGCACAGTGTCATCAGCAAGATGTGGCTTACTGTCCATTTTTAATTAAAAGGTTGCATGTGCTCACTGTAATATAGCGTGCAAACACACACACACACACACACACACATTCAGTCTGATTATGGGGAATGCTCACATAAACACACACACACACTGTTTCCATGTCAGGAGCTCCAGGGAGCTAAATGTGTCTCACAACTCACTTCACACCACCTTTCTGTTGCCATGGTGATGGCCAAGCACAGCAGGCTGTTATTTTCCCTTCACTATTTTGTATGCCTGTGTGTGGGTGCATACGCGTGTGTGTGTGGGTGCATACGCGTGTGTGTGTGGGTGCATACATGTATGTGTGTGTGTGTGGTGTGTGTTGTGTGTGTGTGGGTGCATACATGTATGTGTGTGTGTGGGTGCATACATGTATGTGTGTGTGTGTGTGGGGGGGGGGGGGGTACATATGTGTGTGTGCAAGTGTGTATGCATGTGTGCCTGTGTGTGGGTGCCTACGTGTGTGTGCATGCATGGTGTGTGTATGCATGTGTTTGTGTATATATCCGTGTGTGTATGTGCATGTGTGTGTACATGTGTCTGAGTGTGTGCATGCATGGTGTGTTTATGCATGCATGTGTGTGTGTGTATATATATATATCCATTTGTGTGTGTGTGTTGACATAGCTTTATCCTGTGCCCTTGCCTTAGAAAGTACTCTGTCATCACCTCTGACAGGACCATCAACTTCAAATCGCCTCGCAGCCCAAAATCACCTGTCCAGCACAGAGCAGTATGTGTGTGTGTGTGTGTATATGTATGTGTGTGTGTGTGTGCATGAGAAATTCCCAGGCAGCCCAAATCACCTGTCCAGAGGTGTGCAGCACAGAGGTGTGTGTGTATGTGTGTCTGTATATGTGTGGTGTGTATGTGTCTGAAATCCCCACACAGTCCAGTATGGCACAGAGGCACAGGTGTGTGTGTGTGTGTGTGTGTGTGTTGGCACATTAGGGACCAGAGACAGCTACTAAGCAAGAGGTTTCTATTCAATCCAAAGAGAGTGGGTGTCGCCAGGTGGGCGGGGCCAGAATGCAGGACAAATCTCTTCTCTGCAAATGTGGAGCCATGTGACTGGACAAAAGCCAATGACTTGGTTATTTTTTGTAAAACAAGATGAGAGATGTTGACTGTTAAATCTGAACACACACGTTTACACATCATAAATATATACATCCATACAATCCATCTGTGATGATATACCATGTGTGTGGATCCACCAGTTACCTACTTGCCTTAGCAAGTTACCACACAGCTCCCAACGAAACACAGACTTGTTTATGAGCGACGCCTCCACAGCGACCAGTGTAGCCTGCTTTTGCAGCTAGTCTGACTGTAGGGGGTGTGTGTGTGTTTGTGTGTGTGGGGTGTGTGTAGGGGACGGGTGTATTGCAGTGAGGCACAGAAAGGCTGGTATTATTGTAGTGTACTATGATCAATCACCCCTCCACCACCACACACATACATACATACACACACACCACTGGAGGTTTTTGAGCAGTGTTCCTTACCACCAGCTCCAAATTGAGTTTTCCCTCCTTGTTTTGTCACTCATTGAGACACCACCAGACACACATACACACACATACACACACTTTTTGTCTGCATTCAAACCTGCACTCCTTTCCTTCCAAAAATGCCTATCCCACTGGCTCTCTCTCTCACACACACACACACACACAATAGAGATGCAGCTCACTTAATATCCACGATTCTTATTGTGAGATGAGGCAGGTGCAATACCTCAGGTACTGTGTGTGTGTGTGTGTGTGTGTGTGTGTGGTGTGTGTGTGTGTGTGTGTGTGTGTGTATGCGTGTGTACGTGTGCGTGTGTCTGCATATGCGTGTGCCTTGGGAGTGTTTGCTCTGTATGGGTGTGTGTTTGTCTGTGTGTGTGTGCGCCTTGAGACTGTTTGGTCTGTATACGCGTGTGTGTGTGTGTGCCTGGAGGTGCATTTGCTGAGTTTCCGGACATACACACACCACGCCGTTCATTATACCTGACTGATTCCACCCCTCCCCAGATCACGGGGGTGCACACAATTTCGTTTGCGCTGAGGTTGTGATGTTACCAAAATTATATTTGTGCACGTTAATATTATGGAATCCCAACAACACACCCAATCCGATAATCAAAATTCTGTGTAATCCAAATTAAAACATATTTTTGGTCCACATTTCAATTCATTAAGGTATTTATTACCTCTGACCTCTGAATTTGCACAGGCAACCCTCAGGTTAGCTAGTGGGCTAGGTAATTCAGCCTTGGTAATTCAGCCTTGGTAATTCACCCCCCAATTGTTTAACTGCTGTCAGCATAATTTTATGAATAAAACACAATGTCTGAGAAGTCAAAGAGGAAAACAAGGCAATATCTAGAGTTACCTTGATTTTGGTTTTATCGAAGGACAGGACAGTTCTTGGTCAGAGTGTGTTATTTGTGAAGAGAAGCTAATGACAGCAGGAAGCCAAGCAAACTGAAACGACACCAGGAGGCCAAGCACTATGAAACTATTGGAGAAAGTCTGAATATTTTGAGAAGAAGAAGCAAATGGCACTTTCAAGGAGATCTACGGACATCAGAAAAGCTTTTGACTGAGCAGGTCGTGATTAACACAGAGCCACACAGACGTCATTTGACTGAGCAGGTAGTGATTAACACAGACCCACACAGGCGTCATTTGACTGAGCAGGGAGTGATTAACACAGAGCCACACAGACGTCATTTGACTGAGCAGGTAGTGATTAACACAGAGCCACACAGGCGTCATTTGACTGAGCAGGTCGTGATTAACACAGACCCACACAGGCGTCATTTGACTGAGCAGGTAGTGATTAACACAGACCCACACAGGCGTCATTTGACTGAGCAGTTAGTGATTAACACAGACCCACACAGGCGTCATTTGACTGAGCAGTAGTGATTAACACAGACCCACACAGGCGTCATTTGACTGAGCAGGTCGTGATTAACACAGACCCACACAGGCGTCATTTGACTGAGCAGGGAGTGATTAACACAGACCCACACAGGCGTCATTTGACTGAGCAGGGAGTGATTAACACAGACCCCACAGCGTCATTTGACTGAGCAGTAGTGATTAACACAGACCCACACAGCGTCATTTGACTGTTCGCTGTCAACTGCAAAGACGAAAAAGCCACACAATATTGGAGAGCAGCTAATCAAACCCACCTGCCTGAAAACTGTGGAGAGGTTGTGTGGACCGCATGCTGTTAGTATGGAGAGGTGTGGACGCATGCTGTAGTAGGAGGGGTGGAGATGTGTTAGATGGTGGACCATGCTGTTAGTAATGGAGAGGTTGTGTGGACCACATGCTGTTAGTAATGGAGAGGTTGTGTGGACCGCATGCTGTTAGTAAAGTAAAAACTGTCTCTTGGATGGCACTGTGAAAGACAGAATTGATCAAATGGCTGCGAATTGCCAAAACCAGCTGCATGAGAAGCTGAGGAATGTTTCAGCTGGAGGAGACAACAGCAGCGGCAGGCGAGTCCGTCCTCATTGTTTCTGCGCGATACGTCTCTATTCCATATGTAAGGTGTGAGTGTCCACTGTTCATCTATTCAGGAAAAAAGCTTCATGTTTAGCTCTCACACAAAGAGACACCAGGCCGTGTTAAATGTCCTTGCAGTGATTATTTCTGAATTTTTTATACAGCACAGAGGAAAAAAGCAGTATAGATACTGATACATCTTAACACTGATCTTAACACTGGGGGCTGGCTTGTCTTGGACACAGGCAAGGGGGGCTTAAAAAAAAAAGGTTGAGAACCACTGACTTGCATCAAAATGATGTAGAAAATTAATTGAAGAAGAACATTAATTGCCTGGACAATGATTGCAGACAAATTTGTCAATGATTATGTATGGCAGCACAAAACCCTTGATCTTATTGAAGGTGCTGGTTTCAGCACTCTGGACTCTATTGTACGCTCTGGCCCCCGTCACCTAAAACCGACCAACTTTGGTGACATGTAGGCTAATGGTCAGAGACGTCTTGGCCTGCAGTCCATTAGTATTTTAACTATATCAGAATATGCCACAGTGCATCAATTGAACATGATGTCCTAAGTAGTTGTAATGCAGATATGTTCATCAGGATTTTTAATTTATTCATCTCCAATTGCCTTAAGGCATAAAAGTCAGAGGACCCAGGAGTGGTATTTTGCAGCTCTGTTAGAAGTGTTGTTGTCAATTATTAGGCCTACCCTAACACATCTGCTTGATAAAGCGACTGTTAACAGATCTAATTCTGACTGCCTTTGCCATGGCTATCTCCACGTGATGACAGTATTGTAATGGGATGTGTTTGTGCTGTTATAACGTTTGGGGACCCGACAGACTCCTGCTGGACATGTATGAAATTAATATGGTGACGGGTTAACAGCAAAGTGGCGATGTATGTGTAAAATGGCTACTAACAGATAGGTCTGTAGATAACGTCATTTGAGGTGGACAACACAAGAAACCTGCAAACATGCGGCCATCTGAGCAGGTGCAAATGATCATTTATGCCTAGTGAATGATTGGCAAGTGAGTCAGGAATCACTCAGCTCTACTGGTTTCCTGCTATTTTATCACCAGTAGAGTTCAAGAGCAACCTGGCAGAGCAGTCGAGGGCCTCAGTGTTAGCAGACGCAGTAGAGGGCCTCAGTGTTAGCACATGCAGGGCCATTCAGACATGGGAAGTAAGAAAAGGGTTAAGATGTGAGAAAGGTATGGAGTCAGTGTAAACAGAAATTCTAACCTAGATCCTTACACCTAATTGCCTTCTAGCAGGAGATCTCGTTACTGAAAGTCATACGAACACACTGTTTGCAAGTGGATGCTTATAGCAATCAAATGAGGAGAAACATGAAAAATCATCTTGGACTTTTGACAGGATAATGCAGCCAACTAACATGCAATGGCAAACCATACAGTAAGCCTTGGTCCACTCACTTTCATTCCACTAACATGCAATGGCAAACCATACAGTAAGCCTTGGTCCACTCACTTTCATTCTCCACTAACATGCAATGGCAGACCATACAGTAAGCCTTGGTCCACTCACTTTCATTCTGCATCTACGCTTTGATGAGATGAAATTGAAATGACTCTTCAGTGACAAATGATGTTTGAAAGATGTTTGAAATTTCTAATAGTATCCATATCTGGGGAATGGTGGTGTAGATGTCCTTCCTACTTGTATCCATATCTGGGGAATGGTGGTGTAGATGTCCTTCCTACTTGTATCCATATCTGGGGAATGGTGGTGTAGAAACGTGGGAAATGCAAATAATTGTGAATTAAAGTTTCCGTCAACATTAGTGGGCATTTGCAGGTGTTCTGTAGTTCCACACTATAGAAAACTGAGTTCTGTAGTTCCACACTGTAAATACTGGGTTTTGTAGTTCCACACTATAAAAACTGAGTTCTGTAGTTCCACACTATAAATACTGAGTTCTGTAGTTCCACACTATAAATACTGGGTTTTGTAGTTCCACACTATAAATACTGAGTTCTGTAGTTCCACACTATAAATACTGAGTTCTGTAGTTCCACACTATAAATACTGAGTTCTGTAGTTCCACACTATAAATACAGTGCTCCATTATCAGCTGTTGCCATAGTTACCCAGTCAGAGGGTTTTTGCTGATGTTGAAGCCTTCCTGCTGAGACAGCGGAAGAGGCACGGTTCTCTGAATGCTGAATCTGGGTGAAGATGCTGGCAAGTAGAGGAGAGAAGGCGGAGGGAGGAGTGGTGGAGGTGGAGGGGATGATGCGTCTGCATCTGTCTCCCCAACCTCTCTCTCTTCATTTCATCATCCTGGGCCATGAATAATGCAGCCGGTCTTTTGTGCAGAAATAAGCATTCATCCGCCTGATCGCTACAGCCTATCCTGGAGAGAGTGAGGGAAGAGAGAGAGGGAGAGAGAAGGACTATCCTGGAGAGAATGAGAAAAGAGAGAGAGAGAGAGAAGGACTATCCTGGAGAGAATGAGAAAAGAGAGAGAGAGAAGGACTATCCTGGAGAGAGTGAGGGAAGAGAGAGAGAGAGAGAAGGACTATCCTGGAGAGAATGAGAAAAGAGAGAGAGAGAGAAGGACTATCCTGGAGAGAATGAGAAAAGAGAGAGAGAGAAGGACTATCCTGGAGAGAGTGAGGGAAGAGAGAGAGAGAAGGACTATCCTGGAGAGAGTGAGGGAAGAGAGAGAGAGAGAGAGAAGGACTATCCTGGAGAGAGTGAGGGAAGAGAGAGAGAGAGAGAGAAGGACTATCCTGGAGAGAGTGAGGGAAGAGAGAGAGAGAGAGAGAAGGACTATCCTGGAGAGAGTGAGGGAAGAGAGAGAGAGAAGGACTATCCTGGAGAGAGTGAGGGAAGAGAGAGAGAGAGAGAGAAGGACTATCCTGGAGAGAGTGAGGGAAGGAAGGAGATATGAAGGAGATATGGAGTGGTGTGTGTATGTGTGTGTGTGTGTGTGAGAGAGAGAGAGAGAGACAGAAAGAGTGTGTGTGTGTGAGATAGAGTGTGTGAAAGAGAGAGAAAGTAAGTGTTTTTATATGTGTGTGTGTGTGTGGATAGTGGCAACCCCAGAACACACACTTCAGCACACCCCACACGACCCCACTACTCCACTGAACAGGAGCAGACATCCTACGCCGTGTGTGTGTGTGTCTGTCAGGCCATTGAGGTAAAGCATTTTTGTGCATGTGTGTGTTCTATTCAGGAGCTCCCCTGATGTCACAGCAGCTGAACACCCAGTCACTGTATCAGTGCTGTCGGGGAGAAGCTGGGATGTCCCAGCAGCTGAACACCCAGTCACTGTATCAGTGCTGTCGGGGAGAAGCTGGGATGTCCCAGCAGCTGAACACCCAGTCACTGTATCAGTGCTGTCGGGGAGAAGCTGGGATGTCCCAGCAGCTGAACACCCAGTCACTGTATCAGTGCTGTCGGGGAGAAGCTGGGATGTCCCAGCAGCTGAACACCCAGTCACTGTATCAGTGCTGTCGGGGAGAAGCTGGGATGTCCCAGCAGCTGAACACCCAGTCACTGTATCAGTGCTGTCGGGGAGAAGCTGGTTGTCAAGTTGTCAAAGTCTCTGTTGTATCTTTTCATATGGTGATCCAGTTGCAAGTTAAATATGTCTTAGACTCACAAACCGTCATTATGTCTGACCAATAGCATTCTTTTATGAAAAACATAAAAATGCTGCAGCCTGTCACATGCCCAGACCACACACACCAGACCACACACACACCCAACAGTGAGGCACATGGAGGAGCCATAGACAGGCCAACCCAAATTCAATGTATTACTGTAATGGTGGCATCATCACACAAATATGTCAGGGTGACAGTTGACATGGTAACAAAACACACACACACACACACACACACACACACACACTGGTCTTCACTTTTATGCACCGACTTGGCTACCAGCACCTATGCAAACACACACAGGCACGTGCACACACACACAAACACATACACACACACACTCTCACATACACACACACACATACCCTCTCCATTGTAAGTGGTGTGTGACCCATAGCACGGCTGCAGAAAAGTGACCCACACTGTGTGTGTGTGTGTGTGGTATTCTATGTGGGCCTCAATCTATTTCCAGTAGCTAATTAGTGAATTAATGAAGCCAAGTACAGCACCGTTGTCAGTGTGTTGTGTTCTGATGTCCATCCCTGGGTTAGGTAAGGTGGTGTGTGTGTGTTTGTGGCAGTGTGTGTGTACTACAGGATGTCTAGGAGGTGCATCTGAGGTTAAAAATATTTGTGTGTGTGTGTGTGTCAGCATATGTGTTGTAGGATGTCTGGGAGGTGTATACAAGGTGTGTGTGTGTGTGGCAGTGTGCGTGTGTGTGGTGCAGCGTGTGTGTTGTAGGATGTCTAGGAGGTGTGTGTGTGTGTGGCAGCGTGCGTGTGTGTGGTGCAGCGTGTGTGTTGTAGGATGTCTAGGAGGTGTGTGTGTGTGTGTGTGTGGCAGCGTGCGTGTGTGTGGTGCAGCGTGTGTGTTGTAGGATGTCTAGGAGGTGTGTGTGTGTGTGTCAGCATATGTGTTGTAGGATGTCTGGGAGGTGTATACAAGGTGTGTGTGTGTGTGAGATGCAGTGTGTGTGTTGTAGGATGTCTAGGTGTGTGTGTGTGTGTGAGATGCAGTGTGTGTGTTGTGGGATGTCTAGGTGTGTGTGTGTGTGTGAGATGCAGTGTGTGTGTTGTAGGATGTCTAGGTGTGTGTGTGTGTGTGTGAGATGCAGTGTGTGTGTTGTAGGATGTCTAGGTGTGTGTGTGTGAGATGCAGTGTGTGTGTTGTAGGATGTCTAGGTGTGTGTGTGTGTGTGTGTGAGATGCAGTGTGTGTGTTGTAAGATGTCTAGGAGGTGTGTGTGTGTTTCTGGGGTTGCAGCCAAGGCAGCGGCAGCTCTGGTGGAGGAGTCACTTCTGATTGGTCAGCTCTGGTGGAGGAGTCACTTCTGATTGGTCAGCTCAGGTGGAGGAGTCACTTCTGATTGGTCAGCTCTGGTGGAGGAGTCACTTCTGATTGGTCAGAAAGCACCTTTGAAATACAGGAGCAGCAGCACTGAGACTCTGGACAAAATGAAAAGAAAATTGTTGATCCTCTTTTCAGAGGCTTCGTCTTATCAATGTGTGTGTGTGTGTGTGTGTGTGTGTGTGTGTGTCAGTCCTGGCCCTGTAGCAATCCATTAATCTTTTATCAAAGCAACCCTTCTCAGGTCTCTCTCTCTCTCTCTCTCCAACTCCTCGTCTCGTCGTGGTTTCATCTTCCCCTCCGACATCAGAGGCTCTGTGTCCAATCAGCTCGACTGTCCATCACCCCACCCCCACCGACACCACACACACACACACACACACACACCCCACACTGCCTGTCCAATTAAGGATGGGTGCCGTGGAGACAGAGCAGATGAGAGATGGCCCTCTACTCCACCACACACACACACACACACACACACAGGTGGGCTGTTTGTTTGTTCTCCATATATGGGCTATGGTGAACACTGCTTTTAGTTCCTAACCTGGTTCTATTTACATGAAGTTTATCACCAAAAACATTTGACTATAACTGTTAGTCAGTCTTAGTGTGACTATTACTGATCTCTCTGACTATTACCGGTCTCTCTGACTATTACTGGTCTCTCTGTCTATTCCCGGTCTCTCTGACTATTACTGGTCTCTCTGTCTATTCCCGGTCTCTGACTATTACCGGTCTCTCTGACTATTACTGGTCTCTCTGACTATTACTGGTCTCTCTGACTATTACCGGTCTCTGACTATTACCGGTCTCTCTGACTATTACTGGTCTCTCTGTCTATTCCCGGTCTCTCTGACTATTACTGGTCTCTCTGTCTATTCCCGGTCTCTGACTATTACCGGTCTCTCTGACTATTACTGGTCTCTCTGACTATTACCGGTCTCTGACTATTACCGGTCTCTGACTATTACCGGTCTCTCTGACTATTACTGGTCTCTCTGTCTATTCCCGGTCTCTCTGACTATTACTGGTCTTTCTGTCTATTCCCGGTCTCTCTGACTATTACTGGTCTCTCTGACTATTCCCGATCTTTCTGACTATTACTGGTCTCTCTGTTACTGGTCTCTCTGATTATTACTTCACTACAAAAAATGAAAATCTTTAGATCTGTTATTCCCCAGAATTCAGAATATTTATCTCATGGTTCCTGTTTTAAGATTCATTTACTAATTATTTGGCTTCACGGCATTTTGTCTTGGATTGTCTTACTTAGATAATGCAAGTAATTTTGAGATCATTTTACTTTGGCAACACAGTGCAATTCAGAATGTCTGATCAACAGCTGAATGGGAGACCACTTGAGATGATTTGAATTTAGCTACATTGTCTTAGATTGAAGCGCATTGTCTTGGATTCAAGCGCATTGTCTTAGATTCAAGCGCATTGTCTTGGATTCAAGCGCATTGTCTTGGATTCAAGCACATTGTCTTGGATTCAAGCACATTGTCTTGTTTTTGTCCTTTTGCTGATTAGTTTGGAGCAAAGTTGGCTAGTTTCTAGATTAAGAATTCAAAAATGATTATTTCTTAAATATGTTATCACACATACTCCAACTGTACTGTTTTCTTAAATCAAAACTTTCCTGTCTCTGTATTTTTTCTTGTTTCCTGAAATCTTAGTAAGTGCATTTTTCTTGCTGCACTGGCAGATACTTTTGCTTGAAATAAGTTCATTTTTCTGAAAAGAATATATTTTTTCTTATTTTTGAAAAGGCATTTTTACAGTGTTGTCTCTGACTATTAGTGGTCTCTGTAAGTTCAGCTATTTTTAAGAATAAATATGCAAATAAAACATTTAGCTGATTGTATATCTAATATAATTTTTGCCCTTTTTAAAATTAGTTATGCTTCAATTTTTCTTTAAATGTTTGTCAGATTTAAAAATGTTTATAATAATATAAAATAAAAAATATCTATAATGTAGAGTTTTTGTATTGTGCTTCTCTTTGGATAAACACCTCTGCTATGAACCAATAAACATGAACGTGATTCCCACGCTATGCAGGCATAGTTGACTAGAACCCGACCAGCGCTAATTAGCGTAGTTGAGAAAATATATGTAATTAATTAGAGGCTTTGTACTTAATTAATCGCAATTAATTGCATATCAATATTTGACACGAGAAGCAACATTTTTCAATTGAAATAGATTTTGGTGTATGACTGAATTGTGATGAACTTGTGTTGAACTCCCCAGGCGTACGCGGCCAGTTTCAGCACAGTGCCTGGTGGGCGTCTTGAACTCCCCAGGCGTACGCGGCCAGTTTCAGCACAGTGCCTGGTGGGCGTCGTCTTTAGATAAACTCCCCAGGCGTACGCGGCCAGTTTCAGCACAGTGCCTGGTGGGCGTCGTCTTTAGATAAACTCCCCAGGCGTACGCGGCCAGTTTCAGCACAGTGCCTGGTGGGCGTCGTCTGTATGGTTTGGGCAAAAGACTTAAGATGTCATTTCCTGTCAGTGATGTCAATAATGTGTGCAGTCAACTTACACAAACGTACACAGCAACACATGGGGCTTCTCCAATAAATCAACTTTCACTTGTTTTTCAGTGTCACATAGCTGATGAATTTAGTTGTGTGTGTACATCTTTGTGCAGTCTGGCCAGAACACCTTATTATTAGCCTAGTGTGTGTGTGTGTGTGTGTGTGTGTGTGTGTGCTGCTTCATCAGTGCACCTTATTATTAGCCCTGTGTGTGTGTGTGTACACCTTGTTATTAGCCCCATGTGTGTGTGTGTGTGTGTGTGTGTGTGTGAGTGTGTGTGTGTGTGTGTGCTGCTTCATCAGTGCACCTTATTATTAGCCCCATGTGTGTGTGTGTGTGTGTGTGTGTGTACACCTTGTTATTAGCCCCGTGTGTGTGTGTGTGTGTGTGTGTGTGTGTGTGTACACCTTTTTATTAGCCCCATGTGTGTGTGTGTGTGTGTGTGTGTGTGTGTGTGTACACCTTGTTATTAGCCCCATGTGTGTGTGTGTGTGTGTGTGTGTGTGTGTGTACACCTTATTATTAGCCCATGTGTGTGTGTGTGTGTGTGTGTGTGTGTGTGTGTGTACACCTTGTTATTAGCCCCATGTGTGTGTGTGTGTGTGTGGTGTGTGTGTACACCTTGTTATTAGCCCCATGTGTGTGTGTGTGTGTGTGTGTGTGTGTGTGTACCTTGTTATTAGCCCATGTGTGTGTGTGTGTGTGTGTACACTTATTATTAGCCCCATGTGTGTGTGTGTGTGTGTGTGTGTGTGTGTGTGTACACCTTGTTATTAGCCCCATGTGTGTGTGTGTGTGTGTGTGTGTGTACACCTTATTATTAGCCCGTGTGTGTGTGTGTGTGTGTGTGTGTGTACACCTTGTTATTAGCCCCATGTGTGTGTGTGTGTGTGTACACCTTATTATTAGCCCCGTGTGTGTGTGTGTGTGTGTGTGTGTGTGTGTACATGTGTGTACACCTTATTATTAGCCCTGTGTGTGTGTGTAACCTTATTATTAGCCCTGTGTGTGTGTGTGTGTGTGTGTGTGTGTGTGTGTGTACACCTTATTATTAGCCCTGTGTGTGTGTGTTTGTGTGTACACCTTTTATTAGGCCCATGTGTGTGTGTGTGTGTGTGTGTGTGTATGTGTGTGTACACCTTATTATTAGCCTGTGTGTGTGTGTGTGTGTGTGTGTGTGTGTGTGTGTGTGTGTGTGTGTGTGTACACACCTTATTATTAGCCCCGTGTGTTTTCTCGGGGTCTGGACTCTCAGAGTCTCCCCTCTCTCCACAAGGATAATTAACTCTACACACACACACACACACACACACTCCCACGCTCCCTGTCCGCTGCTTCCCAGGCCCCATAAAGTGTTTCTAAACACACTCCGCTCCACAGCTGCTCTTGGCCTCACGCTCGCGACCCCAAGGGCGCTTGTGTGACGAGAGATCAGCCCCATAAAAAAGGACCTGGTTGCCCAAATGCACTAGAGGAGGATGGAGGGCATTCAAATGGTGGCCCAAATGCACTAGAGGAAGATGGAGGGCATTCAAATGGTGGCCCAAATGCACTAGAGGAAGATGGAGGGCATTCAAATGGTGGCCCAAATGCACTAGAGGAAGATGGAGGGCATTCAAATGGTGGCCCAAATGCACTAGAGGAAGATGGAGGGCATTCAAATGGTGGCCCAAATGCACTAGAGGAGGATGGAGGGCATTCAAATGGTGGCCCAAATGCACTAGAGGAGGATGGAGGGCATTCAAATGGTGGCCAGCTGGCAGCACTCCACACCAGCATCACGCTAGAGGTGACTTTCCTACAAGAGTGGGGCTGGAACATCTTCCAGAAGTTTCTTGGGGTCTCTCGTCCAACACACACACACACACACACACACACACACACACACACACACACACACCCCACTCAGTTTCTCTACAGTTTCTCTAGTGTCAGAGGACTTTCACGCTGCTCTTAAGGAACTTTCTTTGTGACTGGCTCAGCTAAATTTAGCCTAGCACTCCAGAGAACTCTGTTTATCTGGGAAGGGATGACTCTAGAACTTACCTAATGATCCACCTCTGCGCTTGGACCTTAATGATCCACCTCTGCGCTTGGACCTTAATGATCCACCTCTGCGCTTGGACCTTAATGATCCACCTCTGCGCTTGGACCTTAATGATCCACCTCTGCGTTTGGACCTTAATGATCCACCTCTGCGCTTGGACCTTAATGATCCACCTCTGCGCTTGGACCTTAATGATCCACCTCTGCGCTTGGACCTTAATGATCCACCTCTGCGCTTGGACCTTAATGATCCACCTCTGCGCTTGGACCTTGTTGGGTCCTAAATAGCAC
>PYXC01000769.1:105000-115000 GCA_015244755.2 Tenualosa ilisha
TGGCCACCGCTTGGATCCTCACAGGCTCAAACACACACACACACACACACACACACAGACTGTATTCTGCTGCCAAATGAATAAATAAATACTAAAATGTTTAATTTGTGATTTCATTAGTTTACATTAGGATTATGATCTAAAATGATTCAGTTCAATTTATTTAAATAATGTGTCATTAATAATATGTTAATAATGCATTAATAAGGCATGAATAATGCAGTCATCCTCCAGTTTACTTATAATAAACAGCTAGACCAGGGTTAGTATACGTAGACCATGGGACCAGGGTAAGTATACATGTGGTGCTTTTCCACACATAGTACCAGCTCATCTCGACGCTACACTACTCATCTCGACGCTACACTACTCCATTATACTCAGTTTTGGTAGCAGGTCCTCGGCGTCTCCATTACAAGAGGTGTCACATCAGCACGAATGAAGTGGGTGTCGAGCCATAGGGAGTCCTATGGCCTTCCTCGTTTACGAATGAAGGTGCAGTAATTATTTGTCTGTCTCTCTCTATCTAGTTTTCCCATTCTGTAGACCTACAAGTTTGATGTTAAACTGAATAGACATCCATTTCTTTATTCATGTTGCAGGTTAAACATGCTCTTAACCAATGAGCCGACAACAGCCTCTTATCAGTATTTGATTTGACAAGGAATGGACAATGTCAGAGATAATAAAGTGGCCATTATCATTTCACGTAGCTGCATCACTGTGTGTGTGTGTGTGTGTGTGTGTGTGTGCCTTTATCATTTCAGAATGGAGGTTGCAGGTTAAACATGCTCTTGGCCAATGATAGGCCTACAGTTTTGTTTTGTTTTTCCACGATGGTGCAGTGTTTTCAAAAGGAGCCCAGTAGTTCAGATCCATGGCTTGGAATATTTTACTTGACAGGGAATGACCGAACGACTTCCAAAGTTGACCAGACAGGTGCACAGACACACACACACACACACACACACACACAAACACACACAGAGACAGTGATACATAGTTTCATTACTGGTTTCTCCCTGATGTTTTTTTTCCTGCAGTTTTTTTCAGTTTAGGCTCAGTAAGTATAGATATATAGTTTAGGCTCAGTATGTATAGATATATAGTTTAGGCTCAGTATGTATAGATATGTAGTTTAGGCTCAGTATGTATAGATATGTAGTTTAGGCTCAGTATGTATAGATATATGGTTTAGGTTCAGTAAGTATAGATATATAGTTTAGGCTCAGTAAGTATAGATATGTAGTTTAGGCTCAGTAAGTATAGATATGTAGTTTAGGCTCAGTATGTATAGATATATGGTTTAGGTTCAGTAAGTATAGATATATAGTTTAGGCTCAGTAAGTATAGATATGTAGTTTAGGCTCAGTATGTATAGATATGTAGTTTAGGCTCAGTATGTATAGATATATGGTTTAGGTTCAGTAAGTATAGATATATAATTTAGGCTCAGTAAGTATAGATATGTAATAGTTTAGGCTCAGTAAGTATAGATATGTAGTAGTTTAGGCTCAGTAAGTATAGATATGTAGTTTAGGCTCAGTATGTATAGATATATGGTTTAGGTTCAGTAAGTATAGATATATAATTTAGGCTCAGTAAGTATAGATATGTAGTAGTTTAGGCTCAGTAAGTATAGATATGTAGTTTACGCTCAGTAAGTATAGATATGTAGTAGTTTTGGCTCAGTAAGTATAGATATGTAGTAGTTTTGGCTCAGTAAGTATAGATATGTAGTAGTTTTGGCTCAGTAAGTATAGATATGTAGTTTACGCTCAGTAAGTATAGATATGTAGTTTAGGGTTGGAAACATGAGGTTTTCCTAAGGTTGGAAACATGAGGTTTTCCTAAGATTGGAAGCATGAGGTTTTCCTAAGATTGGAAGCATGAGGTTTTCCTAAGATTGGAAGCATGAGGTTTTCCTAAGGTTGGAAACATGAGGTTTTCCTAAGGTTGGAAACATGAGGTTTTCCTGTCGTTTTTCCTCTGTCATGTGGTAGCTGTCATGTCTTCTATTAAATTCACATTTGATTGTATTAAATTATTACATTTCTCTGCATAATCGAGCTCTGTGACCTCATGTATGTTGTGCAGTCCTTAAGTGGTGATTTGGGCTCGTAACTTTGTGTGTGTGTGTATACTTGTGTGTGTGTGTGTGTGTGTGTGTGTGTATACTGATGCCTGAGTGGAGATGATGACAAGAGCGTTTACCTTTTCAGTGGAAACACACTACACACTCTACCTGCACACACACACACACCCATACACACACACACACACACACCCATACACGCACAGGAGAGGAGCTCCTGCCACGCACCAACATGCATGTGACAGAGACAAAGAGGAAGGAATAAGTGAGAGCGAGACTGCAGAGGAGAGAGAGAGGAGAACAGGGAATTAAAGCATTAAAGTAGAGAAGAGGATAGGGCAGAAGGAGTAGAGAGAGGGAGAAAGGGATGAAGGGTGGGAGAAAGGGATGAGAGGGAGAGAGGGATGAAGAGTAGGAGAACACAGATGGAGAGTAACATGTTCTTCACGCCGGGGTAACAGCACATGAAATATGCAGCTGCCCCACTTTCAGAAGCGGACAATTAATCTAATGCTACACACACACACACACACACTCACTCAAATACACACACTCTCTCTCTCTCTCTCACACACACACACACACTCTCTCTCTCTCTCACACACACACACACACACACACACACACACACACACACACAATTTCCCCACTATCTTGTTAGCTGCTCCTAATCTGCATTATACTGCCGTTCACACACACACACAAACACACACACAGAGTGCGATTTGTAGGGGGGGATGGGGGAGATCATCCCCCCTCTGGTTTTTACCTCTGCTGAATGAATTTTATCCTCCGGGGGATAAAACCCCATCAATAATTAAAAAAAACGATTGAAATTGAAATCAGGTTGTGACAGTTTCTTCCACAGCTATAATCTACATTGTTGGTAGCCTACTAACTTTCAACCTGACCCGAATTGTCGGTAATCTCGTTGTTCGCGAACGTCCCCATGCACATAAATACATTGTTTCTGCATTCCACGCGGAACTAATAAAAAATGTGGAAGTTTTCATGGCTGCTGGGCCAGACGTGTGTTGGTTCCTTGTGCAGAGGTTCGCAGAGATGTGGATAAAAGAAGGACGACACGCTGCAGATGACGCGCCAACAGGAAAACCGAAAAGGCCACATGAAATCCGACATCCGACAATCCCACATGAACTTAACCTAAAAAACAATTAAACCTGTTGATTGCTTATTTTTTCATGATTAAAAAACAACAACAAAACCCCCCCCCCCCCCCCTGTTTTTTTGACAAATCGCACCCTGCACACACACATATTAATCCTTTTACACATACACAGACAACATATTAGGTCACCCACAATCACCACAAAGACACAGAGACATACAAGCACACATGCATACATGCATATGTACACACACACACACACACACACAAAAAGAGATTAGGCTACATACAGAATCTCATACACACACACACATCCACATCACACTTTTTTCTTTTTTTAAACACATATACAGACAATATATCAGGTCTCCCACAGACATGCGCACAAACATGGGACACATATACACTTATACAAATATGCAGACATACAAGGGTTTCCTATGTACACTATCCTATATGATATTATACAGTCAGGCACACACAAACACACACACACTCACATTGGCCCACACACACACACATTGGCCTACACACACACAGGCACACACACCATGATCATGTCTGAAAATGTATTTACAAACTGACACACCCACACACCATGCACACACACAAGGACCAAGATCAAGGAGGTTACTTACTGACTAATGAGATGAGAGCAGAGGCTGGAGTTTGGGTCTGGGGTTTGGGGTGTCGATCCAGAGTATCTGAATTGTCTGGGGTTTGGGGTGTCTGGATGCAGAGTATCTGAATTGTCTGGGGTTCGGGTCTGGGGTTTGGGGTGTCTGGATGCAGAGTATCTGAATGGTCTGGGGTTTGGGGTGTCTGGATGCAGAGTATCTGAATTGTCTGGGGTTCGGGTCTGGGGTTTGGGGTGTCTGGATGCAGAGTATCTGAATGGTCTGGGGTTTGGGGTGTCTGGATGCAGAGTATCTGAATTGTCTGGGGTTCGGGTCTGGGGTTTGGGGTGTCTGGATACAGAGTATCTGAATGGTCTGGGGTTTGGGGTGTCTGGATGCAGAGTATCTGAATTGTCTGGGGTTCGGGTCTGGGGTTTGGGGTGTCTGGATGCAGAGTATCTGAATTGTCTGGGGTTTGGGGTGTCTGGATGCAAAGTATCTGAATTGTCTGGGGTTCGGGTCTGGGGTTTGGGGTGTCTTTATGCAGAGTATCTGAATGGTCTGGGGTTTGGGGTGTCTGGATGCAGAGTATCTGAATTGTCTGGGGTTCAGGTCTGGGTTTGGGGTGTCTGGATGCAGAGTATCTGAATTGTCTGGGGTTTGGGGTGTCTGGATGCAGAGTATCTGAATTGTCTGGGGTTTGGGGTGTCTGGATGCAGAGTATCTGAATGGTCTGGGGTTTGGGGTGTCTGGATGCAGAGTATCTGAATGGTCTGGGGTTTGGGGTGTCTGGATGCAGAGTATCTGAATGGTCTGGGGTTTGGGGTGTCTGGATGCAGAGTATCTGAATGGTCTGGGGTTTGGGGTGTCTGGATGCAGAGTATCTGAATTGTCTGGGGTTTGGGGTGTCTGGATGCAGAGTATCTGAATTGTCTGGGGTTTGGGTCTGGGGTTTGGGGTGTCTGGATGCAGAGTATCTGAATTGTCTGGGGTTTGGGGTGTCTGGATGCAGAGTATCTGAATTGTCTGGGGTTTGGGGTGTCTGGATGCAGAGTATCTGAATGGTCTGGGGTTTGGGGTGTCTGGATGCAGAGTATCTGAATTGCGGAGGTCTTACACTTTCTGTGGTCTGATGTAGTTGTTGGAATGGATGAACTTGCTTCCCCTGGTGGTGTGGTGGAGAGGTCTGTTGTGAGGTATGCATCATGCGATTGAGAGTGATGTCCCTCAAGGTTCTTTCAGCCTTTTTGTGCAGGTGGACATTGTCAGAGAACTGTCTAGGTTCAAGGTGGGATGTTGAGCCAGAAAGACATCTGACTTCATTGCACAGTCTCTTGACACATCGGCATTGATCCAGTTGATAGTGTCTGCGTGAAAATCCCTCCTCGGCAGCAGTGTAGAGACTACTATCCTGAAGTCAGGGAAGTTAGAGGAGGCCTTCTCTATCGCCTGCCTGAGGGATGTGGCCATTCCCTCCTCTTGGTTCACTGATCATTGGTGCCCGTGTGTATGATGATGTGACTGGAGTTGCCCAGCTGTTCCTCTGAAAGGATGTGCAGAGCCTTCTTTGTGTGTATTGATGTGACTGGAGCTACTGTTCCTCTGAAAGGATGTGCAGAGCCTTCTTTGTGTGTATTTTCTTTGTGCGGTGATGAGGAAAACGTTTGAGAAGGATGACTGGACATTTTAGCTACTAGCTTTTTCAAATCAGTACTTCACCTCATAACAGCAGATGTGTTTCAGATTATAAATCACTACAAACAGGCATTTTTCCTGAAAACAACACTTGTGAAGCCCCTGCTCAAAAAGATAAAAGATCAAATAAGCAACTACAGACAAATATCAAATCTACCTTTTGTTGGTAAGATCATTGAAAAAATGTTTTTAATCAGTTAACTGCTTTTTTGATCATTAAATAACTCTTTTGATGACTATCAATCTGGTTTCCGTGCAAATCATAGTACAGAAACAGCCCTTGTTAAAGTGGTGAATGACATGCGTCTTAACACTGATGCAGGCAAAACATTTGTCCTGGTTTTACTTGATTTTAGTGCAGCATTTGACATAGTTAACCACTGTTTACTACTGCATCAACTGGAGCACTGAGTTGGATTTTCAGGTGTTGTAATAAATTGGTTGAAATCCTACCTACAAGACAGGGGCTATTTTGTTGCCATGGGAAATTCTACCTCAACACCAGCTTCCCTGACCTGTGGTGTCCCCCAAGGATCTATCCTAGGGCCTTTATTGTTTAACCTCTACATGCTCCCACTCAGTCAAATTATCAAGAACAACTCAATATCATAGTCATCAGTGGTCAAGGGTCTAGTATAGTATAGTATAGTGTAGTATAGTACAGAGGTTCTTGACCTTTTGCAAACTGGGCCATCCCCCAGAACTGGTTCATTGCAGTTGGGGCAGTATGGGGGCTAATCAGTGGGACTTAAACATGATCTTTATTCAATAGGGGGTCGCGCCCCACCTGTTGAGAACCACTGGTATAGTATATAGTCATCAGTGGTCTAGGGTCTACTATAGTATATAGTCATCTGTGATCTAGGGTTTAGTGTAGTATAGTATATAATTATCAGTGGTCTAGTATAGTATAGTATAGTATAGTATATAGTCATCAGTGGTGTAGGGTCTAGTGTAGTATAGTATATAATTATCAGTGGTCTAGTATAGTATAGTATAGTATATAGTCATCAGTGGTCTAGGGTCTAGTGTAGTATAGTATATAGTCATCAGTGGTCTAGGGTCTAGTGTAGAGAAGTATAGTATAGTATATAGTCATCAGTGGTCTAGGGTCTAATGTAGTATAGTATATAGTCATCAGTGGTCTAGGGTCTAATCTAGTATAGTATATAGTCATTAGTGGTCTAGGGTCTAATATAGTATAGTATATAGTCATCAGTGGTCTAGGGGCTAGTATAGAAAAGTATAGTATAGTATATAGTCATCAGTGGTCTAGGGGCTAGTGTAGTATAGTATATAGTCATCAGTGGTCTAGGGGCTAGTATGGAAAAGTATAGTATAGTATATAGTCATCAGTGGTCTAGTGTAGTATAGTATATAGTCATCAATGGTCTCGGGTCTAGTATAGTAAGTATATAGTCATCAGTGCTCGAGGGTGTAGTATAGTGTAGTATAGTATATAGTCATCAGTGGTCTAGGGTCTAGTGTAGTTTAGTATATAGTCATCAATGGGCTAGTGTAGTATCGTATATAGTAATCAGAGGCCTAGGGTCTAGTGTAGTATAGTATATAGTCATCAGTGGTCTAGGGTCTAGTGTAGTTTAGTATATAGTCATCAATGGGCTAGTGTAGTATCGTATATAGTAATCAGAGGCCTAGGGTCTAGTGTAGTATAGTATATAGTCATCAGTGGTCTAGGGTCTAGTATAGTACACTAGGGGTTAGGTGCCTTACTTAAGGGCACTTAGTGGTCTACTGGTTGGGGATCGAACTGGTCCTCTTCTGGTCCACCTGTTGGCCTACTGGAGGACAAGATGTCACGGTCATCACAGACTGGGAGACACAGGGCCTGAAGGTAGAGTGTGTGTGTGTGTGACACACAGTGGGGAACAGATTGTCTACTGTGAGTGAGTGTATCTGTGTGTGTGTGTGTGTGTGTGTGTGTGTGTGTTACAAACATAGTGGGGAATAGATTATCTGCTGTGAGTGAGTGTGTGTGTCTGTGAGTGAGTGTGTGTGTCTGTGTGTGTGTTACACACACAGTATGGAGTAGATTGTCTGCTCTGTGAGTGTGTGTGTGTGTGTGTGTTACACACATAGTATGGAGTAGATTGTCTGCTCTGTGTGTGTGTGTGTGTTACACACATAGTATGGAGTTGATTATCTGCTCTGTGTGTGCGTGTGTGTGAGTGTGTGTGTGTGTTGCACACATAATGGGGAATAGATTGTCTGCTCTGTGTGTGTGTGTGTGTGTGTGTGTGTGTGTGTGTGTGTGTTAAACAGTAGATTGTCTGCTCTGTGTGTCTCTGCTCCAGGTGCTCCGTTGCGGATTGAGTGGCTCTGTGTGTGTGTGTGTGTGTGTGTGTGTGTGTGTGTTTGTGTGTGTGTGTGTGTGTCTGCTCCAGGTGCTCCATTGCCGATTGAGTGATTGTGTGTGCTGGGCATCTTGTACTGAAGCTGCGGCCTCAGACATCCTCCGCTCTCCCTCTCTCCCCCCTTCACTCTTGCTCTCTCTCTCTTTCCCCCTCCACTCTCTCTCTCTCTTCCTCTCTTTCTCCTCATCCTCCATTCTCTCACTCACCCTCCACTCTCTCTTTCTCCCTCGGCTCTTTCTCCCTCTAGTCTTGTCTCTATAGTAATACACTTCTGTCTCAGTAATAATACTCAGTACTCTTCCTTTATGTTGCTTATTTGTTCATTTTGATTCTCTCTCTTGTTTCCTGGGTGTGAACCACTCTTGTTATGACTGTTTTGGATGTAAATAGTTTGTGTTATTTCTGTTGGACACTTTACTGGTGGCATCTGGTGCTGGTCTGTGTTGGCAGGTGCCTGTGTGTGACAGGAGCAGGGCTGTGTGTGTGTGTGTGTGTGTGTGTGTGTGTGTGTGTGTGTGAGTGTGAGCACATGTGAATTGCCTAAGGAACCAGGAGGAGTGACTGGGTGTCAGGAGACGCACCACTGAGCCTCAGGGAGGTGACAAGTGGACACACACACACACACACACACACACACACACACACAAGAGGTTCAGGGAGCCAAGGAGTCTGATTGTCAGAGTACCTCCAGATCCACAGGGATGGATGTATAGAGAGAATGCGGGAATGCTTCATGCAGTCTGCTTCACCAACACACATCTGAGCAGCCCAGTTAACATTAGCAAAATGCACTACAGCCCCCAAAACTCTTCATACTTCACCCAGAATGACTCCCACTGCTGTAACTGTAACACGTGCAGTCACTCAGCGTGACATCAATGGCAATCAGTCTGCAGTGAGAACAAAAACAGAAACAACCTCAATCAAACCACATAAAATGAAGCATTTCTCATCCAGTTTGACAGAGATCAACGTTGTTACATAGATTATGTACAGCATATGGTATGGTATGGCAGTGATTGAATGAATATTTCTCTGTATCTGTGTAAGGAATGTGCAGATGCAAATCACAATAGAACAGTGGCTGTGTCCTAAATGGCCTCCTGCTATACTACTAACTGTTATATATAAGACATGGATAGTACCACTGCTATACTACTTACTGTAATACATAAGACATGGATAGTACCACTGCTATACTACTTACTGTAATACATAAGACATGGATAGTACTACTATGAGACTCCTTTGTATCAAGAGAATTTGTGTGTTTGGCTTGTTAGCTCACCTTATGGTGTGATTGGATGACTGGATGAAAAGCTCCAAAAAGAAGCACACTCTAAGACTCTAAGACCTGTGTGTGTGTCGTGTCTCTGACTGTCTCCTGCATTTAGGGTTGTTTATAGTCACAGATGTTGGTGCAGCTTCCATATGCACCCAATCATTAGTCATCCAGAGGTGCGGGAACACACACACACTCTCTCTTTCACACACTCTTTCACATAGACTCATAGACTAGAAGCTGTTTTCCTCCACACACAACACACATAATGCACCATGAATTAGCTGTTCTTACAGCAGGTCTGAAGCAGAAGATTTGTGATGATGACACATGGGCCAGGAGCTCCATTGGTACTTGAGGACACACACACACACACACACACACACACACACACACACACAGATGGGCAGCCAGGGCCCAGAGGAAGCAACACCTCACAAATACTACTCAAAAACGCACCCTAACACATCCAGTTGGATTCAGTCAAGCCTTTAGCAACCTTACTTGACCCAGCGAAGCCCTGATTAATCCAGCCCTGACAGATAGAACCCTGATTCATCCATTTCAGATAACTTCACCCTGCCCTTAGTATCCCAGGCCTGACTAATCTAGCAGATCTGTGCCAGATAAGAGTGTGCCCATCCAACTGCGGGGTGTCCTTGCAGAAGCAGTGCTGTAGGGGTCGTGAGCTCTCTTTCTCTCTCTCTCTCTCTCTCTTTCTCTCTCTCTCTCTCTCTCTCTCTTTCTCTCTCTCTCTTTCTTTTTCTCTCTCTCTTTCTCTCTCTCTCTCTTTCTTTTTCTCTCTCT
>PYXC01000769.1:120000-177500 GCA_015244755.2 Tenualosa ilisha
GACCCTGCTTTCCTCACCAGTCTGTCCAGACGTCCAATGTCTCTCTTCCTAGTGCTACCACCCCAACATACCACAGCATAGAAGAGCACACTGGCCATATCAGACTGGTAGAACATCAGCAGACCTCAGCCTCCTGAGGAAGTAGAGCCTGCTCTGTCCTTTCCTGTAGAGTGCGTCTGAATTAGTAGACCAGTCCAGTTTATTGTCGAGGTCGACCCCCAAGTACTTGTAAGTACAGACTGTCTCGACATTCTCCCCATCAATCGTGACAGGCACCAGCGACGGGGGGGTTCTCCTGAAGTCCACCACCATTTCCTTGGTTTTGGTGGTGTTCAGCTGCAGCTGATTAGCCCGGCACCACCCAACGAAGTCCTCCACAAGGCACCTGTACTCCCCCTCCTGTCCATCCCTGATACACCCCACGAGTGTGAATGTTGAGTGTGTGAATGCTGACTGTGTGAATACTGAGTGTGTGAATGCTGACTGTGTGAATGTTGAGTGTGTGAATGCTGACTGTGTGAATACTGAGTGTGTGAATGCTGACTGTGTGAACACACACTCACACTCACACTGCAGATTTACAAAAACTTTTCTTACGGCAGTTTCTGTGTGCCCCCCCGACACACTGAGAGAGAGTGTGTGTGAGAGTGTGTGTGTGTCTTGTGATAAGGTTACATTTACATTTACATTTATGCATTTAGCAGACGCTTTTATCCAAAGCGACTTACAACTCATCAACTATCAATTGTTCAGGGCCAGTCTCCCCTAGAGCAGCTTAGGGTTAAGTGCCTTGCTCAAGGGCACAACGGTGGCAGCCGGGATTCGAACCCACAACTTTTCAGGCTACTTACACGCTAGCCAGGTTCCTTAACCACTACGCTACCACCACCAGGTTGTCTCCTCCGGTCTCTTTCTGCCACTTGCTTCCTCCCCTTCCCTCTCTGGCCACTCTTTCTTTCTTTCACCCTCTCTGTCTCTCCACCATCTCTATCCCTCGTTCTTCCATTCCATCTTTCTTCCTCAGTGCCTCATCCCTCTCTCTCTCTCTCTGCCTTTCTGTGTGTGTGAGTGTTTGTGTGTTCTGTGTGTTTGTGCACATGCGTGTGTGGTGTCTGTGTGTGTGTGTGTGTGTGGTGTCTGTGTGTGTATATGTGTTGTGTGTGCATGTATGTTTTGTGTTCTGTGTGAGTGTGTGTGTTCTGTGGTCTGTGGGCTGGATGTTGATTTATTGCTGTGGTCTACAGTAGCACAATGGAGCTCAGAGCCTCGCTGCCGCAGAGTGTGTGCGTGTGTGTGTGCTTTCTCAGCGCCTCCATGCTTGTGCCATCAGCCAGAGAGTGTGTGTGTGTGTGTGTGTGTGTGTGTGTGTGTGTGCTCTCAGATCCGACAGCCTGTCTCTGTTGACCTGCTTGCAGCCTTTTGTAAAGACACAATCTCTCCCTGAGAGACCTGCCAGGCCACGTGCTGCCCCTGAGCGCACACACACACACACACACATACACACACACTTTACCACACCCCTGTACCATCAGCACTGAAACCAAATTTAAATGCAGAGTGATTATTACCTGTGAAGAGTCACCCATGGTATATCGCGGGATATCCTCACTCCGAGTGACGCGCAGAACGCATCTCGTCCAGTCAGAAATCTAAATTGTTCTCGCGGATCTAACTGTTGTGTTGTGCTTTCTGCACAATTTAGACTAAGGTCATGCATTTAAATACAAGAACACCTAAGAGAGAGAGAGAACCTGGAGAGAACTGATTTAGAGTGGCCAAATTTTATAACCACAGCCTAATTGGTCTGCCTGTGTGGGTAGTACTGGCACATGGGAACCAACCTGTGAGCTTGTGCAGCGTCTCCCTCCCTCTGGTCCTGACTCTCCTAAATCCACTCCAACCTCTGCCTGTCTTCCTCTGTCATCCATTAGTTTGATCCATATTGCACACACACCTGTCTTGGTGAACTAGCGAGCTCCCTACACATCCACTGGACTCATTTGAGCACACACCTCTCATTCTCATACTACATGCTCATGCACTGGCAGCCTGCAGAATGTGTCAGGTGACTTTTCATTAGTTCTTAATAAGAAACAGTTAAACTTAATGAGAAACAGTAGATTTAATGATCAATGGTAAACTTAATGAGAAAAGTCAAAGTTAATGTGAAACAGTAAACTTTTCCTAGACAAACAAGAGCTGCATTAGCAGGATCACTAGCCAATGCAGATAATCACGTTATTCAGGACACCGATGACACAGTTGAAGTTCACGCTTCACGTAGATTGAACCTTCCATTTACTCTCGTTCATTTTTGCAGGCAGCCTGCAGTTGGTTGCAGCCCACATATGCCATCAGCTATAGCCTTTACTGTATACTTTACTTGCCTATACCACAGATACTTGCACTATCCTCCTACATTCTGGTGCTCCTCCTACATTATGGTGCTCCTCCTACATTCTAGTGCTCCTCCCACATTACAGTGCCCCTCCTACATTATGGTGTTCCTCCTACATAATGGTGCTCCTCCCACATTACAGTGCTCCTCCTACATTCTAGTGCTCCTCCCACATTACAGTGCTCCTCCTACATTCTAGTGCTCCTCCCACATTACAGTGCTCCTCCTACATTCTAGTGCTCGCCCCACATTACGGTGCTCCTCCCACATTACGGTGCTCCTCCTACATTATGGTGCTCCTCCTACATAATGGTGCTCCTCCTACATAATGGTGCTCCTCCTACATTACAGTGCTCCTTCCACATTACAGTGCTCCACTACATTATGGTGCTTCTCGAACATTATGTTGCTCCTCCCACATTACAGTGCTCCTCCTACATTACAGGGCTCCACTACATTATGGTGCTCCTCCTACATTCTGGTGCTCCTCCTGCTAATTTACTATAAAAAAAATAGCATGGCATAGCATAGGAACCAGTGATGATTTCTGTAGCATTACATTGACTGATTAGCCATGCAAGCCAATCAGTGATGATTTCTGCAGCGTTACACTGATTAGCCATGCAAGCCAATCAGTGATGATTTCTGCAGCGTTACACTGATTAGCCATGCAAGCCAATCAGTGATGATTTCTGCAGCGTTACACTGATTAGCCATGCAAGCCAATCAGTGATGATTTCTGCAGCGTTACACTGATTAGCCATGCAAGCCAATCAGTGATGATTTCTGCAGCGTTACACTGATTAGCCATGCAGCCAGTCAGTGATGATTTCTGCAGCGTTACACTGACTAGCCATGCAATTTTGTTTTCATTCAGTTTCAGTTTCGTTTTCATCGACTCACCAATCAAGACTGGTGTGTGTTTTTAAGCAATAACATGAAACAGCCTCAACAGTGATGGCAAAATGGTGAATTTGTTGTCATGGCGTGAACTGTATTTTTATCACAGCTGTTTTGACAGCCAAAAGTGGGGATACAGAGGCATCCCTGGTTCCGGTGGCTAAGCACACACACACATACACACACACACACACACACACACAGATGTCCTCCTGTCCTACTTCACTGTGTCTAGTGCTGTCAGTCTAGCAAAGTAAAAATATATTAAACTCATAAAATACACAAAATATTCAACATTCGCTATTATCAAGTTCTGTACAACTGATAGCATTTGTGTTCAAGTCCATGAGCATCTAGAAGCTAATCACCACAATTGACAGCAAGTTTTCTTCTTTTTCTCTGACAGGATGTAGTGCACTGCCGCCTCCAGAACTCTTTAGACTTCACCCAAAATGACTAATGCTGCAGTGACTATAGCACATGCTGTCGCTCAGCAACGCCAATGGCAATCAGTGTGTGGTAAACACAAAACAGAAACAAAACCCAAAATAAAGCTTTTCTCGTCAGAGATCAACTTTGTTCCATGTTATGTGCAGTAAGGTGGGCGGTGGTAGCATAGTGGTTTAGAAACCTGGCTAGTGGGCTTGTAGGGTGTAAACTGGTGTGTGTCACCGGCTGGCTGTGGCTGTCACCGTTGTGCCCTTGAGCAAGGCACTTAACCCTAAGCTGCTCTAGGGGAGACTGGTCCTAATGTAAGGCACTTCTCAGGTCATGTCACTTCCTGTTGCTCCTTGTTTACTTCCTGGTCCTGTGCTCCATGTGCTCCTTTGTTTATCCTTGCCCTGTGTCCCCGTCCCTAGCCCCTCACCTATGCCTTGTCATGTGCCTTGTCATGTGACATTTCCTGTGAGTAAATCCTGTCTACTACTGAGCTTGTGTAGTATACTAGTACGCCTGGGTCCTCACTTCATAGCCCCGTGACAACTGAACGAATATTTCTGTGTGTAAACTAAAGGAATATACAGATGCAAATCACAATAGAACAGTGGCTGTTTCCTAAATGGTATACTGCTATACTACATACTGCAATATATATAAGACATGGATAGTACCACTGCTATACTACTGACTGTAATACATAAGACATGGATAGTACCACTGCTATACTACATACTGCAATATATATAAGACATGGATAGTACCACTGCTATACTACTGACTGTAATACATAAGACATGGATAGTACCACTGCTATACTACATACTGCAATATATATAAGACATGGATAGTACCACTGCTATACTACATACTGCAATATATATAAGACATGGATAGTACCACTGCTATACTACTGGCTGCAATATATATAAGACATGGATAGTACCACTGCTATACTACATACTGCAATATATATAAGACATGGATAGTACCACTGCTATACTACATACTGCAATATATATAAGACATGGGTACCACTGCTATACTACATACTGTAATACATAAGACATGGATAGTACCACTGCTATACTACTTACTGTAATACATAAGACATGGATAGTACCACTGCTATACTACATACTGCAATATATGTAAGACATGGATAGTACCACTGCTATACTACATACTGTAATACATAAGACATGGATAGTACCACTGCTATACTACATACTGCAATATATATAAGACATGGATAGTACCACTGCTATACTACATACTGTAACACAGAAGACATGGATAGTACCACTGCTATACTACTTACTGTAATATACATAAGACATGGATAGTACCACTGCTATACTACTTACTGTAATATACAGAAGACATGGATAATACCACTGTGAGACTCCTTTGTAAAGAGAATTTGTGTGTTTGACTTGTTAGCTCACCTTATGATGTGTTTATTATAATGATGGCTCTGTTATGTAAAACCAGTACAGCAGTAAAATGTTCACACATTTTCTTGGAAAAAAAAACCTAGCAATGGTCCACAGCATGCTTTCTGTGAGTTGTACTCTGTGGTCTATGAGTACGGCAATATGTCATTTCAGTGGATTTACGATAGTTTGCAATAAATATACTTTATTTTCTAGTGTTGTATATTTTGGGACAGAAAGCACAATGTGTTTACAGGTGTATGTTGTTGTCAGGCACAGACAAGGCGGAGGCAATATTCAAATAGAATAGTCTTTAATACGTAAACGAACAGGGGAGAACAGAAGTCACGTCCGTTACTTATAACGGAGAAAACAAAGAACAACGCTCAGAAGATAGGGAAAAACTAACACACAGGAGTTAACGGGTTCAAACACAAAAGCACGAATTCGAACGATCAACAAAACACAGAGAGGAACAATAACCACAGGGGAGTCTAGGCTTACAAGAATAGAGACGCGGGAGAGCACAGGAGAACACGGAAGTTGACGAACTGGGGAGTCTGGGCTTACGGGAAAAGGAGATACTGGAGATCACTGGAGATGTGGGAATCACACAAACACGCGGGAAGCGGCAAGGTAACAACGACGAGGCCAGACCACGAGTGAAGCAGGAGGGAGGCTTAAATAGTGTGGAGACCAGGTGAAACCAATTAGAATTCAGGTGAAGGTGATCGTGCCTGAGGAGGTGAAGGCAAACGAGGAAACGAGCTGTGAGTCTGTGACGTTGAGTGAGGGGGCGTGGCCGTGACCAGGTCCGATGCGGACCTGACATCACCCCCCCCTTCAGGGGCCGCTCCTGGAGTACGACGGCCCGGGCGCCGGCTACGCCGGCTGGGACGACCCCGACCTCGGGGAGCGGGACCCAGGAGCGTTCCTCCGGACCGTACCCCTCCCAGTCTACCAGGTACTCCAGGCGACCTCGTCGGCGCCTGGAGTCGAGGACGGAGTCGACCACATAGGCCGGGCCATCGTCCAACAGGAGCGGCAAAGGAGGCTCAGGCCGCGCATCAGGAGCTGGGGAGAGAGGAGAGACATTGTGAGGTGCGTGATAGGGTTTAAGCAAAGACACATGGAAAGTGGGGTGAATGCGATAGTGAGGGGGCAAACGTAACTTATAAGTGACTGGGTTGACCTGCTGCAGGATGTCGAAGGGACCGATGAACCGGGGGCTGAGCTTCCTTGAGGGCAGTCGGAGGCGGATGTCCCGAGTGGAGAGCCAGACCTTCTGGCCCACCTCATAGGTGGGTGTGGCCCTCCTCCGTGCATCTGCGTGGTGTCGGAAACGTTGGACTGCCCTCTGGAGTTGATGGTGTGCCCTTTCCCAGACCCTACCACTCTCCTGGTACCAGTTCTCTACGTTGACCACAGCGGTGGGCTCGGTGTGCCAGGGGAAGAGGGGTGGCTGGTAGCCGAGTGTGCACTGGAACGGGGTGAGTCCGGTGGCGCGTTGGCGTAAGGAGTTCTGTGCGTATTCGGCCCAGGGTAGGAAATGGCTCCAACGGCTCTGGTGTTGGGAGCAGAAGGTGCGGAGGAACCGGCCGATCTCTTGAACCTTCCGCTCCGTTTGGCCGTTGGACTGCGGATGATACCCCGAAGTGAGGCTGACGGCCACACCTAGGCGCCCTAAGAAGGCCCGCCAGAACCTGGAAATAAACTGGGGTCCCCGATCGGATACCACGTCCTCGGGTAGCCCGAAATGGCGAAAAACATGCTTAAAAACCGCCTCGGCGGTCTCCGCCGCCGAGGGGATAGATTTCATAGGCACCAGTTTGCAGGATTTGGAAAATCGGTCCACCACCACTAAAATACAGGTAAAATCGTTTGATCGAGGCAGGTCAGTGATAAAATCTACACCTAGGTGTGACCACGGCCTCTGGGGTATCGGGAGAGGCTGGAGCTTACCCTCAGGGAGATGTCGGGGAGTCTTGGCCATGGCACACTCGGCACACCCAGCCACATACCTCTGAACATCGCGGTGCATCTGTGGCCACCAGTACCGATCGCGGAGGAGAGAGAGGGTCTGGGCAGCCCCCGGATGGCCAGTGCCCAGGGAGGTGTGGAGGCTCTCTAGTACCTCCTGTCGAAGCCCGGCGGGCACATACTGACGATCGGCCGGGGTCTTGGGAGGTGCTGGGTCCTGGGCCACCGCCTCGGCGACGCGGCTGTCCAGAGCCCACTGGATCGGGCTCACGATGAGGTGCGCCGGCAGGATAGGTTCGTGGGACTTGGGTGAGTCCGCATCCCCGTGGACCCTGGACAACGCGTCAGCCACGACATTCTTGGACCCCGGCCTGTAAGACAGAACAAAATTGAAGCGGGTGAAGAATAGTGCCCACCGGGCTTGACAAGGGTTCAGGCGCTTGGCCTCCCGGAGATAGGCCAGGTTCTTGTGGTCCATGAGGACTCGAAAGGGGTGCTGGGCTCCCTCCAGCCAGTGGCGCCACTCCTCTAGGGCAAGCTTGACGGCCAGTAGTTCCCGGTTTCCGATGTCATAGTTCTGTTCGGCCGGGGTAAACTTGTGGGAGAAGTAGGCGCAGGGGTGCAGTCTGGCGGGAGAGCCGCTTTCCTGGGACAGGACCGCTCCCACTCCAGTTGTGGAGGCATCCGACGAAGAAGAAGCTGGAGGCGGCGGGCGAGACTGACGGTCGAATGTACCCCTGTCGCAAGGCCTCCCGGATATATTCCTCCATAGCGGCCTGTTCCAGCAGGGACAGCGGGTAGACCTTGCCCCAAGGCACTGATTCTCCCGGCAGCAGGTCAATGGCGCAATCCCAGGGCCGGTGTGGTGGGAGTTGTGCGGCGCGTGCAGGACAGAACACCTCGGCGAAGTGACGGTAATCATGGGGAATGGCGGTGCTACGGGCCGAGTGTGGACTTTCGACCGAGGTCGATCCCACCACCAGGGAGGAGTGATTGTGACGGGACCTAGGAACAGGGAGACAAGACAGACATTGAGCAAAACAAGAATCCCCCCACTGTTTGATCTCTCCGGTGGCCCAATCCACCACCGGAGCATGCTGGACCAACCACGGGCGGCCCAGGATTAGGTCCACGGTGGCCTCTTCGAGGACCAGCAGGTCAATACTCTCCTTGTGCGTGGCTCCGATCTGAAGTGTAAGGGGGCCCACGGCGTGCCGGATGGTCCGCCGGGTCATGGGCCGACCCACTACGGAGTGCACGACGTAGGGGTGGGGACACTCCCGACGCGGCAGTTTCAGGCGTCGGCAGAGGGAGCCGGCTATGAAGTTCCCAGCGGAGCCGGAGTCGAGGAGGGCCCGGGCTGTGAGGGAGACATTGGCAGCAGACAGGGTTATGGTGATCAACAAGGGTGATAGGATTGACGGTTGCAGACTGGCTCCACTCACCTGGACGCGAGGCGGGCGCACAGGGCATGCGCGGATGCGGTGACCGGAGGCCCCACAGTAGAGGCACAGGCCCTGTTCGACCCGCCTGCGTCGTTCAGTGGGCGTGAGCTTGACTGTGTCGACCTGCATGTGGGTCTCGGGCGTGAAGTCGGGAGGTGCATGTCGGAGAGGAGGCGGAGCGGTACGGGAGACGGGTGGCAGGCAGCCCTCCCTCCGGTGAGCCACCCGGATGGCGAGCTGGATAAACCGCTCCAGGCCAAGGGAGTCATCGTACGCCGCCAGGTGTAGACGCTGGGCGGGGTCCAGGCCCAGGCGGAAGGTGGTTATGAGGGCTGGTTCGTTCCACCCACTGGCGGCGGCGAGGGTCCTGAAGCGGAGGGCGTACTCCGTGATGCTGGCCTTTCCTTGTTTCAGGTGGTGTAACTGCTCCTGCACCGCGGAGTCGCCGACCGGAGCCTGGAAAACCTCCCGGAAGTGTTTAATAAACGCGTCCAGCGACTGTGTGGTGGGTCCTGGCAGCTGCCAGACACTCTCTGCCCACTGGAGGGCCCGGCCGTCCAGGCGCGAGATGATATAAGCAACCTTGCCACGTTCAGTGGGGAAACGGCGCGGGTCCATCTCCAGGGCGAGAGTGCACTGCAGCAGGAACCCACCACACGCTTCCGGATCTCCGGAGTAGGTCGGCGGATCCGGGGTGGACGCGATGATGCCGACAGGCTGCGCCACGGGGGATAACAAGCTCTGGCGCAGTTCCTCGACTAAGGCTCTAAACGGGTCGGGGTTCTGAGCCTCCATGGTTTCAGTTAGGGTCTGGCCTTCTGTCAGGCACAGACAAGGCGGAGGCAATATTCAAATAGAATAGTCTTTAATACGTAAACGAACAGGGGGAGAACAGAAGTCACGTCCGTTACTTATAACGGAGAAAACAAAGAACAACGCTCAGAAGATAGGGAAAAACTAACACACAGGAGTTAACGGGTTCAAACACAAAAGCACGAATTCGAACGATCAACAAAACACAGAGAGGAACAATAACCACAGGGGAGTCTAGGCTTACAAGAATAGAGACGCGGGAGAGCACAGGAGAACACGGAAGTTGACGAACTGGGGAGTCTGGGCTTACGGGAAAAGGAGATACTGGAGATCACTGGAGATGTGGGAATCACACAAACACGCGGGAAGCAAGGTAACAACGACGAGGCCAGACCACGAGTGAAGCAGGAGGGAGGCTTAAATAGTGTGGAGACCAGGTGAAACCAATTAGAATTCAGGTGAAGGTGATCGTGCCTGAGGAGGTGAAGGCAAACGAGGAAACGAGCTGTGAGTCTGTGACGTTGAGTGAGGGGGCGTGGCCGTGACCAGGTCTGATGCGGACCTGACAGTTGTCTTCTGTTCCTGCATGTTGCACTGCAAAAAGATCAGTGGTCATTACTTGGGTGTTACATCACTTGAGGTTCTCATATAGTCCCTCTACAAAAGCAATGGGCTACATGTGAATAGGTCTACAATGCAATGAATAAGGCAAATATGTAAGTAGTGTTGAATGTAGTTTGATTGATTATTGATTATATATTGTATTTTATTTATTTTAGGTTTTGAGTCCATAATAACTGTTTTGATAAGAGTATTTCCATTTCTGCAAAACTTGCTATAGCATTAATCAGTTTATGTTGTTGGAGGTAAACACTGAAGAAGCATCCATGAATTTCAGATGAAGTGGTGACTGAATGCATTTTGAACACTGTTGGCTCCCAAAGTCTACGGTTGTTGTGAAAGTCTTGTGAAAACATAGACGCTGCATTGAGACAAGTGTATGTATCTGTATCTCCCCGTTGTCTTAACGTTGTGTGGATGTTGGGGTATTCGCATGTGTACTGAGTCTCTGTGTCAAGTTCCCTGGAGAAGCAAAGGTACTGACAACCACTGCTTATGGTGGGTCTGTAGTTACAGGTGAGGGCACTGACAACCACTGCTCATGGTGGGTCTGTAGTTACAGGTGAAGGCACTGCTCATGGTGGGCCTGTAGTTACAGGTGAAGGCACTGCTCATGGTGGGCCTGTAGGTACAGGTGAAGGCACTGCTCATGGTGGGTCTGTAGTTACAGGTGAAGGCACTGCTCATGGTGGGCCTGTAGTTACAGGTGAAGGCACTGTTTATGGGCATGCACAAATTAAACCACGTGCAGAGATAGGAACGCTTCTGGGAGTTTGCTTGCTAGCCAAATTGGCTAATTCTCTGATAATGAAACTAGTGTAGCTCATGTTGGAAAAGTAGTTGTTAGTCTTGTTACTAGCGTGAAGTGAGACCATTTGTGATGTTGCATAGTGAATTAATTAATTAATTAATTAGTTTGTTATATTGTTACTAGCGTGAAGTGAGACCATTTGTGATGTTGAATTAATTAATTAATTTGTTTGTTATCTTGTTACTAGTGTGAAGTGAGACCATTTGTGATGTTGCATAGTGAATTAATTAATTGATTTATTAGTTTGTTATCTTGTTACTAGCGTGAGAAGTGAAGTGAGACCATTTGTGAAGTGGAAAGTTTTTTTCAGATTTAAATTTCCCACCTGGGCTGCATGCATCTCTGAGTCGAAATGAAATCTGACACTTTTCTGCCGAAGAGATGACAACATCCTCAATGTGGCTTAGCTGTTCAGCTGCTAAAAACATGCACTTGTGTATGTAGAGCTGCCAGTCCTAAACTATCGTTCCCTCTCTGTAACTCTTGAAACTACCAAAGCCATGCGGTGACGCCCCACTGATACCCAGGGCCTTAGGGTGACCCCATGTGACGCTGCCTCCTGATGCCTGCTACATTGTTGTAGGCTGTGGTACAGTAATACTTGCAGCCTATGGTATAGTATGGTATAGCAATAGTCATAGGCGATGGAATAGTAATGGTTGTAGGCTCTGGTATAATAGTAATAATAATAATAATAATTGAGGGCCTTTAACTATAACCAGTTAGATATTAATTTAATATTTTTTGACATCATTTTTTTGCACACAGACCTCATCACACCACTGTGGCACACACTCACATATACACAAACACACACTCAGCACATGCTGACACACACACACACACACACACACACTCAGACACAAACACACACGTACACACACATCACATGCTCAGACATTTTTTTGTGTTTGTGTGTATTTGTATGTTTGTGTTTTTAGTGTTTATGTGAGTGTGTGTGTGTGTGTGTGCCTTACACTCTCATCTACACTCCTCCAGCCATTTTGTGTGTATGTGTATGTGTGTGTTTGTGTTTATGTGTTTGTGTGTGTGGTTATGTTTATGTATGGTTGTGTTTATGTGTGTGTGCGGGACAGCGCTCACACACCTAGAGGTGTGAGCCACAGACTGAGATGGAATTCCTCCTTACCGGTGCACTAGTTCAGTGTGTGCGCGCACACACACACACACACACACACACACACACACACACACACACACACGCAGCAGGACTGTGTGGGTGATGATTCATCCTCCTAAGCTGGAGGTTCACATGATCTTTTCTTACTCCAGCTAATGTCCAAGGTAATGCTATTAGTGCCAGTGGAACCCTCTTCAGTGGCTGAACTACACTAAAGTCACTCTCACTGACCAACAGGATCCTGGGTCTCCAGCTGTTGATGGTGCATGAACTGGGAATTTGCCACTAAACCTAGAACAGTGAGCCTGTTTTAAAGCAACATTCTGTATAGTGCCTCCCCTGTACCAGTAACCCTGACATCCACTGTGGAGATCCTTACAAGTGACCTCTAAGGAGAGTGAATGCAACACCACTCTTGTGCTGAAATGTAACAAATAGGTGACATTTATTTGACCTTGTGTGTGTTATATCTTAGAATAAGTTAAATTAAATTAGTGCGTGAGAGTGTATGTAAAATGTGAAATGCAATTAGTGTGAGTGTGTATGTGTGTGTGTGTGCGTGTGTGTCAAAAGGGGTCAGTGCAGGTCAACTAGTGGAAGTATACTGCATACTCTACTCTAATAGCCTATGTATACTGCATACTCTACTATTAATAGCCTATGCATACTGCATACTCTACTGTAATAGCCTATGTATACTGCATACTCTACTGTAATAGCCTATGTATACTGCATACTCTACTCTAATAGCCTATGTATACTGCATACTCTACTCTAATAGCCTATGTATACTGCATACTCTACTCTAATAGCCTATGTATACTGCATACTCTACTATTAATAGCCTATGTATACTGCATACTCTACTCTAATAGCCTATGTATACTGCATACTCTACTGTAATAGCCTATGTATACTGCATACTCTACTCTAATAGCCTATGTATACTGCATACTCTACTGTAATAGCCTATGTATACTGCATACTGTGTCCATCAAGACCTGCTCTAATAGCCTATGGGCACACAGTCTCCAATTACTCCAGAATACCAGTTTAATCAGTCAATGAATAACAAGCTTACAAACCAATCACTGGGGTCCATTGGTGCACATGAAGGAAAACAGCAGCATCCAATAATGAACGAAATCCCACGTAAACAAACTGATGTTCACTCACACTGTTGTGGTGGTCAGTGGGTGAAGAGGCAGGTGGGCTTCAAGTCAGCTACTCACAAACAACTCAGGATGTGTAGCGATGCAACAGTATCCAGTCCAGTTGACAAAGAGCCTTTGCAGAGCGAGCCCTTCCTCCAAAGCGACTAAGCCAGTTTAACCAATAGTTTGTGCCCTGACTGATATGTTATTGCAGTAAGAGAAACTCGGAACTGAACTTGCCTGGCGTTTACTACATGCTTCCAAACTCTGTGGTTTGCAGCTAGGAAAAGAAACTGCAATATTATGCAAAATTATTGCATAATAATTAGCATACACTTGATTAGCATACACTTAATTAGCATGCACTTACTTAATTAGCATACACATAAATTAACATTTGGGCCAGTAGCTTATTCCCAAAGTCTAACTGGCCCAATACCCACCATTACTTCTAAACTTACACAGGATTGGTCACAACATCAACGTCTTAGCAGGCCACATAAAACATGAAACATAATCGTGCTAAACGTGTAAGTGATGAAGTGCATGTTAGTCATGGAGGAACAGAAATGGAAAATAGTGTGAAATTAATGGAAATGTGACTCTCTCTCTCTCTCTCTCCATCTCTCTTCCTCCATCTCTCTCTCTCTCTCTGTTCCTCCATCTCTCTCTCTCTCTCTCTGTCTCTTTTCCTCCATCTCTCTCTCTCTCTCCATCTCTCTTTCTCCGTCTCTCTCCATCTCTCTCTCCGACTCTCTCTGTTTCTCTCTCTCTCTCTGTCTCTCTGTTTCTCTTTCTCTCTCTCCCACCTTTCCCTGTCTATCCTTCTCACACACTCCCCCTCTCCCTCCTCTCTCCGTCTCTGAAGCCGAATGCCAGTGCCCTTATTCGAGTGTGAGCTTGGCAGGGTGTCCTTGAGGACTCAGGCGGACGGTTGGTCCCCCGGTGTGTGTGTGTGTGTGTGTGTGTGTGTGTGTGTTTGGCCCCTGTGCTCTGGTCCAAACAGTGGAGCTCCATCCATCCTGCAGCTCTGTGGGTCTCTGTGTGCCCTCTGGTGCTCTCACTGTCCTCAGCCCAGTTTAAGCTGCACTCCTGGAGATAATATGCCTCTCATCACTCTGGCCTCTCGTCCCCACACACACACACACATACACATGCATGCAGGCACACGTACACACACATACACACACACACACACACACACATACACATGCATGCAGGCACACATACACACACATACACACACACACACACACACATGCCAGGCACGCTTCCAGGGGTGAGGGGTGTCCTGGTTAACAAGGCACAGTTTAATTAGACTAATTAGGGCTGAGTGTGGGCCTGTGTGTGCTTGTGTGTGTGTGTTAGTGTGTGTGAGTCTATATCAGCCTGGTTCACACTGACAGGGTTGGCGCTCGGAGGTGGGCCCTGACTGTCTAAGTTGAAAAGGGATCAGTGTTTGTTGTGGTAAACAAATATGGATAATTACAGACGGTTGCTGGAGGCCATGTGACTGAGTGGCAACTGTTAGCATCACTCTTGCTTCACACACACACACACACACACACACACAGTCCCCTCCATACACACCACACACACACGAAACACACAAAGCATCACTGTGCTCTATACACACACAGACACACACACACTCACTCTCTCTCTCCTTCATATACACCACACACAGTCCCCTCTACTACACACACACACACACACACACAGGAGAGAGGGGAGGTCTGGCAGGGAGAGAAGGAGAGTGAAGGAGAAGAGGACGGTTTAACCAGAGGGAAGGAGAGGAGAGACTACAGGACAGAGGGAGAGAGGGAGGAGATGAAAGGAGAGAGAGGAAAGGAGTGAGAGAGAGGGGGGAGAAAAGAAGATGAAAGAGAAGCAGGGTGGATAGAGAGACAAGATGAAAAGGAGAGGAGAAGAGAGAAGTTTGGACTGTGTGTGTGTGGACTCTGGAGTGTGCGTGTAGGCTTTAAGGTTTCTGTGGAAATTAAAGTATGTGGTGAGTTTGGAGTGTGTGTCTGGAGGTGTGTGTGTATTAGTGTGTATCTGTATGTATATGTGTGTGTGTGTATGTGTGGCTGTCTTTTTAATCTGTTCGGAGACACACATTCCCCCTACACTGGTCAGTCTGAGCAAGAAACAATGTACCCATCTGTGTGTGTGTGTGTGTGTGTGTGTGTGTGTGTGTGTTCACCTCAGCTTCATAAGGCAATATATGAAGCTCTGATCCCCTTTTTATTACCCCTGGCCCTCTGCCCCACACTGCTCACACCTCACCAATAAGCCAAGCTCTGGGTCAGGCAGCTTACTGAGAACTTTAGATGTGTGTGTGTGTGTGTGTTTAATATGTTTGTGATCAGAAACATCATTTCATTTGTTCCCCCTCCCGATCATGAGAGAAGTAGGAAATAGCAGGCAACAGTCCATATAGTCCTGATCTAGTCCGTATAGTCCTGATCTAGTCTGTATAGTCCTGATCTAGTCCGTACAGTCCTGATCTAGTCCGCATAGTCAGGCTGATCTAGTCTGTATAGTCCTGATCTAGTCTGTATAGTCCTGATCTAGTCCGCATAGTCAGGCTGATCTAGTCTGTATAGTCCTGATCTAGTCTGTATAGTCCTGATCTAGTCTGTATAGTCCTGATCTAGTCCGTACAGTGCTGATCTAGTCCGTATAGTCAGGCTGATCTAGTCCATATAGTCAGGCTGATCTAGTCCGTATAGTCAGGCTGATCTAGTCCATATAGTCAGGCTGATCTAGTCCGTGTAGTCCTGATCTAGTCCGTATAGTCCTGATCTAGTCTGTATAGTCCTGATCTAGTCCATATAGTCAGGCTGATCTAGTCCATATAGTCAGGTTGATCTAGTCTGTATAGTCCTGATCTAGTCCGTATAGTCAGGCTGATCTAGTCTGTATGGTCAGGCGGATCTAGTCCGTATAGTCCTAAACTAGTCCGTATAGTCAGGCTGATTTAGTCTGTATAGTCCTGATCTAGTCCGTATAGTCAGGCTGATCTAGTCCGTATAGTCAGGCTGATCTAGTCCGTATAGTCCTGATTTAGTCCGTATAGTCAGGCTGATCTAGTCCGTATAGTCCTGATCTAGTCCGTATAGTCAGGCTGATCTAGTTCGTATAGTTCTAAACTAGTCCATATAGTCCTGATCTAGTCCGTATAGTCAGGCTGATCTAGTCCGCATAGTGAGGCTGATCTAGTCGGTATGGTCAGGCAGATCTAGGCATTAAAAAATCACCAAACCAAAAAACAAATAAACTGAGATGGTCAAATAATAAAAAAAAAACAAAAACAAAAATGTACCAGTATTTTCACGGCAGCGAAGAAACTCGTCTGTAGGCAAATCCACCTAGTAATGTAAACAGTAATGAGAGAAATCATCACGACACGAGAGAGCAAAGGTGAGTTTATCCCCATCTAAGCCCCACATCCAGATAATGAAACAAACAATACCTTAAAAATTCCCGCTGTGCGTTTCCCAAAACACCTCACCTCCTAATTCAGTGCTTTTCCCAAATCACAGCTGTGAGATCAAATACGACGACCCTTTCAAGTGGCAACTCAACTCAACTCAGTCTAAAACAAAAGAAACTACTTGAGCCGGCTGCTTTACCTCATAGCGTAGCCAACGGATCCCGAACTTCAAAGAAGTTCTCATACAATGTCTGGATCACAGCTGCTGGAAAGTGATCCACATTAAACAGACTTGCACATCAGACATGGATATTATATCAGGTGGCACTTCGGCCTAAAAAGTCAAGATTGGTCAAGCCAGCTGTTTCACCTCGACACGCATCAATACCAATGCGGTTATAAGTTTCCTCTGCAGTACCAGCGTTCCAGTGCCAGACAACCAGGAACAAAACGGCCCGTGTCTGAACACCCAGGTGTAAATATAGACAGCAGTGTTATTAATTACCAGCCCACCAATTACACATCACCTCCCCCACTCCTTGGCTGTAATTCTCTTGAATTCCTGATGATAGCAGCTTTCCCCAGTCATCCCATTCCAACATACAGTGGCTCTAGTGATGTGCAGAGATGCTCTAGTGATGTGCAGAGATGCTCCAGTGATGTGCAGAGATGCTCTAGTGATGTGCAGAGATGCTCCAGTGATGTGCAGAGATGCTCTAGTGATGTGCAGAGATGCTCCAGTGATGTGCAGAGATGCTCTAGTGATGTGCAGAGATGCTCCAGTGATGTGCAGAGATGCTCTAGTGATGTGCAGAGATGCTCCAGTGATGTGCAGAGATGTGCAGAGATGCTCCAGTGATGTGCAGAGATGCTCCAGTGATGTGCAGAGATGCTCCAGAGATGCTCCAGTGATGAGCAGAGATGCTCCAGTGATGCCTGAGATGTTCTGTGTTGTTTAGGGATGACCACCCCCGAATTTTAACTATCCGTCCCTACGGACAGTGCAGGCATCTGATTGGTCCACACACTTTGTTTTGACCTGGCATCTGATTGGTCCACACACTTTGTTTTGACCTGGCTTGACTTTGTCAGCCCACCGTGGGCAGAGTTAGCAACATGCTAGTTCACAGTTTAAGCTTTGGAAATAATCTTAGACATGGTTTTGGATCCAGTGGAGGGACTTCCTGATTGTACTGTGCCTATATTTCACTAACGTTTTGAAATCAGCACTGGATCAGCAGGCAGTACATAAATAACTTGCCTGTTTTCTTGCTATAATAATAGCATAATTGATAATTGAGAGATTCTGTGTCTGAGCAGTGTTCACTAAAAGATTGCAAAACAAAGCCAAACTATTTTTTTAAATATTGTACGATATGTAGGTAGACTAGTGATGCTCCAAGCAGTGTCTGGTGGTGTGTGCTGGTGCTACGTATACAGACACACAACAGAGAACTACGAAAGGTCAACAGCTGCATCAATACCACTGCGTGGCGATGTAGTAATGGATTAGGAGAAGTATAATGACACCTTAACGCTTCATAACAGTGCGTAATGCTTCATAAGAGTGCATAACACTTCATAACAGTGCATAGTGCTTCATAAAAGTGCGTAACACCTCATAACAGTGTAACACTTCATAACAGTGCGTAACACTTCATAACAGTGTCACGCTTCATAACAGTGCGTAACACCTCATAACAGTGTAACACTTGGTCCCTGTTGTTCTGCATCGTGGCAGGAGTGTGTAACATAACAGTGTAACACTTGGTCCCTGTTGTTCTGCATCAGTGCAGGAGTGTGTACGGTGCGAGTTCTTCATCTGTGCCTCAACAACACCCCCACTGTTATCCTCAGTGTCCTCTTCCGCATACAGCAGAAGATTCTGGAAGAAATCCTGCTCTGATCCTAGCGTCGCTGCTCTGAGCCTCTCGGTGTGTGCGTCAAGACCAGAACATGAAGGTCTCTGTACTGGTGTGTGTGGTGTTTTTGTCAGGAACATACAGGTTTCGGTTCTGGGAAGGAACTTGAGGACTCTGTTTGCAGTACAGCAGAGGTAGGGGCACCTCTGGCCTGTTTGAGGGGGCTGTGGGAGTTTGTTCAACAGTGATCATACAGGCAGGGAGCATTGTGTGTGTGTATGTGTATGTGTGTGTGTGACACTGGTGCTGTGGGGAGTGTTGTGTGTGTATGATACTGTTGAGTAGAGAACATTTTGTGTGTCTGTGTGTGTATGTGTGACACTGTTAAGTGGAGAGCATTGTGTGAGTGTGTGTGTGTGTGTGTGTGTGTGAAACTGTTGATTGGAGTGTGTTGTGTGTGTGTGTGTGTGTTTGTATGACACTGTTGAGCGTTGTCTGTGTGTGTATGACAGAGAGTGTTGTTTATAACACCTGATTTATGAGTCCTGAGAGGCATGGGTTATTAAACAGAAAAATGAGCATCTCAGCGCTCACAGGACAACATAGAGGTCGACTCCAAATTCAGCAACTCCCTCAACACACACACAAATACACACACACACACACACACACAATGTCAGACGTCCTTATCTGCATAAAGAGGAACAGAAACGCTTGGACAAACACACTAAATCAGACCTATACACACATACACTCACACAAGCACACAAAATCAGGCCTATACACACACACACACATACACACGCACACACACGCAACACATTAAAGGCATACCAGGCAAGACTGTGATTTATTTTTATCTCTGGAGCTCCCCCTACACTTGATGAGCTTTTGCAACAACTCACCACTCCGTGTGAATTTACTTGCAAACCAAAGAATAGGAACCAGTGATGATCATTTTGGTGTGTTACATTGCGATGATCATTTTGGTGTGTTACATTGCGATGATCATTTTGGTGTGTTACATTGACTGACAAGCTGGTGATAAATGTGATTTTGATTTCATTTAGTTTCAGTTTCGTTTCCTCAACCTGATGTTTCAGATCCTGCAAGTGTAGTAATCAGGGCACCTATGCTAGAGAGCCTTCATTCACCCCATAATGAGTCATTCCATCATCCAAGTGACTATGAAGTTGATAAATTAGCCTTAAAACGTTGCCTGGTGTGCCTTTACATTAGGTTTACACACATACTATATCAGGCCTAAACACACACACACACACATATTACTGTATTGGCCCGAATATAAAACGTCCGCAGGTTTTCCAGGTTAATTTTTCAGAGGGAATTTTTTTTTTCTCATAGACCAATTTTTGCCCTATATAAAAAAGTTTTATTTTATTTTGAAAATAATTTATAAATTATTAAGTAATTTAGAAATGCTGCTAAAAACTCATTGGAAAACATTTCAAAATGTAGCCTATTAACACCATTATTATTTATCACTGTAAATTAAAGTATGAGATCAAGTTAATCTGTCACTTTTAAATTGAATGTATGGTACCATCTCAATAATCATTCTCCATGACAGCACAAACAATGCACTGCTGCAGGAACATGTGCATTAGCCATAGAAGACTGATAGAACACTGTGCTGCATCGGAGACTTCTGTGTCCCGAATGTGATCAGATGGAAAGTCGACCAACTTTGTGTGCTTTTATGCACCATTTATCCAGAATACCAACAGCGGTCCAGTGCTACTGAAGGCCACAGAAACCCAGTCATTCTTTTACACCACCAGAGGCTCATTTTGCATTGAACCTCTGTGTGTAGCCTGTGTGTGTATTTAGTGAACTAGTGCAGCGTCTGTACGAACAATGTATTTCAGTAAACTGGTAGCACTTCACATGTGTGCAGTAGGTCCATTTTGAATCTGTGATTCTATGGGCTGGACTCCCGTGCAGTTAGAGGAGGGACTTGTTTATTAAAGACTACAAGGACGGTCAAAAGCAGTGAGAGCTGAAATAGTCAAGCATGATTATTATGGGAGACTGCTATGAAGCGGGGCTGGGTGAAGCGGGGCTGGGTGATTATTATGGGAGACTGCTGTGAAGCGGGGCTAAGTGAAGCGGGGCTGGGTGATTATTATGGGAGACTGCAGTGAAGCGGGGCTGGGTGATTATTATGGGAGACTGCTGTGAAGCGGGGCTGGGTGATTATTATGGGAGACTGCTGTGAAGCGGGGCTGGATGATTATTATGGGAGACTGCTGTGAAGCGGGGCTGGGTGATTATTATGGGAGACTGCTGTGAAGCGGGGCTGGGTGATTATTATGGGAGACTGCTGTGAAGCGGGGCTGGATGATTATTATGGGAGACTGCTGTGAAGCGGGGCTGGGTGATTATTATGGGAGACTGCTGTGAAGCGGGGCTGGGTGATTATTATGGGAGACTGCTGTGAAGCGGGGCTGGGTGATTATTATGGGAGACTGCTGTGAAGCGGGGCTGGGTGATTATTATGGGAGACTGCTGTGAAGCGGGGCTGGGTGATTATTATGGGAGACTGCTGTGAGCATGATTGGGTTGCAGGTAAAGAGAGATGCACTGCATAGGCCACCCCTGTGTTTCCTTGTTACTATGCTTCTTTTAACAATATCTTTAGTATTTTTGGTCCAAAAATCCCCAGACGTGGCCCTGCACTCACTCAGGCCTTTGAGGTCAGTCGGATGAAGGTCCCAGACGTGGCCCTGCACTCACTCAGGCCTTTGAGGTCAGTCGGATGAAGGTCCCAGACGTGGCCCTGCACTCACTCAGGCCTTTGAGGTCAGTCGGATGAAGGTTCCAGAGTTATGCATGGAATAGGCAGACAGAGAGACACATGGACAGACATTCCTTGCATTAATAGATTTATGTGTGTTTTTAGTGAGTGCGTGTAGCCTGTGTGTGTGGTGTCTAGCCTGAGTGTGTTTATGTGAGTGTGTGTGTATCTTGTGTGTGTGTGTGTGTGTCCTGTGTGTGTGTAGCCTGTGTGTGTGTAGCCTGTGTGTGTGTGTGTGTGTGTGTGTGTGTGTGTGTGTAGACTATATGTGTGGTATGTAGCCTGTGTGTGTGTTTAGTGAGTGTGTGTATCCTGTGTGGTGTGCAGCTTGTGTGTGTGTGTGTGTGTGTGTGTGTGCCCTGAGTGTGTGTGTAGTCTGTGCTTTTAATGGACTTGTGCCAAATGGGTTTCTGTCTTCAGTGGAACAGACTAGAGAACAGGTCAAGGACAGGAACCAAGAGAGGTGTGTGTGTGTGTGTGTGTGTGTGTGTGTGTGTGTGTGTGTGTGTGTGTGTGTGTGTGTGTGAATAAATGAATGAATGAGATGGGGCCCGGGAGACACGCGTGTGTGTGTCACACAGACCATGAGAAACGTGTGTGTGATGGGGCCTGTGAGGAATATGAGTGTGTCAGCAGGATAATTATGGGGTTTGGTTTGAGCACACTGACTGACAGCACACACCCCACACACTCCACACACTCCACAGGTCACAGCCAGACAAGAAAGGTGACATTGAACTGGAGTGAGGAGAAACACACTCACTCACTCACACACACACACACACCCACACCCACACATGCACATGCACACACACACACACAGATCAGCTTCACACGTGCTGAGCATAACCAAGGCCATAGCTTGCTCTGTCTCTCTCTCTTACAAACACACACACTCTGATCTGCCTCCCATATGCTGACACAACCCATGACTACAGAATTCCAGTCAGTCTTTGATCTTCTCCACCGCCCTAAATGAGTGTCTCCACTCCAGCTCTCTCCAGCATACTTTTTGCAGTTCTTAGAACATGACCTTTCGTGTGTATAGACCAGGGGAGACTCGTGATGATTGTTGCAGTTCTTAGAACATGACCTTTGGTGTGTATAGACCGGGGGAGACCTGTGACGATTGTAGTTCCTTATACCGCAGTTCCCATAACTATTTTAGCACCTGTCTCAGGAGAATGACTGTCAAGCTACACTAGGAACCCTTGGTGACCCTTGATGGTCGAATCCCTGAGACCATCTGGCAGCATTTTGCAAGCGAGCCAAGATGGCTTTGGTCAGTGTTCTACTTGTTAGCTTGCTTGATCTTCATTTTCGTAGGTTCAGTAGATTATCATGAGTTTGTATTTTTCTCTTTGTTGTTAGTATTAAATCAAAGCCAATCTGAACAAAGTTTGATCAGCTGTGAAACTGGAGCTGCCATTAAGATATGATTGACGTTAGCGCAAAATTAGCGTAACAATAGCGTATCAATCAGGAAAGCAATTATAAACGTTTCATATCACTCTGCTTTTCACTCAAATTGTTTTCACTGTAGTTAAAGCTGTATGTGGCAGAATCACCTTAAGGACACTAAAGTACCTTAAAAGCTGGTCTTTGGACGTTGAAGCAGTGGGAAATGCTTTGTGCAGACCTGGCTTGACCAGAGAGCTCTCAGCTGAGTTGCCTGTAGTCCACACTTCTCTCCCCGCAAACAATTCAGTTTGACCGCTTGTTAGCTTAGTGCTGCTAGGTCTCCATTCAAAAGACATTCTGAATCTATTTCAGCTTCTTCAGTTTGTTGCTCCTCTGTGCTGCTGGAGTTAAAGCCCTGTTAGCCTGAGCTAGGTTTGATGAGTTGTCGTGCTGTCAAACTGAATGTTGGTGGCAGGTGACAGGAGTCTGCCAGAGTGAGCAGGGATGATTGTGGGGTAAGAGGACAGAGGAAGCAAATGAGTTCGACCAGTCTCACACTCACTGATCATATGTGTTATATATGCATATGGCAACCAGCACTAGTGCAGGGATGGTCAGTGGCCACCATGCCTCACAGCTGGGGGCAACAGCATGGGCAGTCCCTCCCAAAAGACCCATGAGGAGTGATGATTTATCTTGCATCATCCCTAACTATAGCGAACAGTAAAGAGGAAGTTTTTAAGTCTAGATTTAAAGGTATTGACACTGCTAGCTTGTTGGATGTGTGTGTGGGGGAGATTATTCCAGAAGAGAGGTGCACGTTAGCAAAAAGCTATTCCTTCTATTGCAGATTTTGATATTCTCCTTGTAGATTTTGATAGTCTCCTTGTAGATTTTGATAGTCTCCTTGTAGATTTTGATAGTCTCCTTGTAATCTGCTACCATGCGCCTCCCTTGTTGATTGTCTTCCCACTTACATTTGTCAAGTGGACGCTCTCAGTACCTTTAAGTCTAGACTTAAAGGAGAACTCTGGCCTTCTTCAACATGTATCTGTGCTACATGAGCTCCTTGAATAATGATGGTAGAAAAAAAAATGAGAAAAATTGACTCAAGATAGACTGAGACTAAGACCAAGACCAAGACCAAGGCGCGCACACCTAAATAGCTACAGCTATTAGCACACCTAAACAGCTACAGCTATTAGCACACCTAAATAACTACAGCTGTTAGCACACCTAAACAGCTACAGCTATTAGCACACCTAAATAACTACAGCTGTTAGCACACCTAAACAGCTACAGCTATTAGCACACCTAAATAACTACAGCTGTTAGCACACCTAAATAGCTACAGCTGTTAGCACACCTAAATAACTACAGCTGTTAGCACACCTAAATAGCTACAGCTGTTAGCACACCTAAACAGCTACAATTAGCACACCTAAACAGCTACAGCTAGTACAGCAAGTACTTTGCAGCAAGCACCAGTTCCCTACAAGACACCACTGTCCATATAGAACTGAGTAGTTTGTTGTTTTCTTTAACCAACCACACACCTGTTTTCCTGTAGTTTCATAAGAGCCACACTCCTGTTTTCCTGTAGTTTTCAGTAAACTCCACCGCCCAGCTCAGGTTCTCTGTCTTGTCCACAGAGATGAAAACATGAATTTCTCCCAAAAGTGATGATCCAGCATTGCCATGGTAATATAAAACAACAGAGAAACATAGAAATCATGCCTGCATATGACAGCTGAGCCAGCAGAGCTCAGGCACCAGCAAACTACCAGAGAATGTTTACTTCATTCTACACTCCTGCACTGACCACTGACCATCCCTGCAGTGGTGCTGACTTGCCATGGACCACAGCTTAGTTATGCTGCTGTAGCTCAGTGCTGCCACAGACCCCTCGTGTCATGCGGTACACCTCTCTCTCTCTCATTACATTAATGTACTTATGACACACATGATCCGTGAAGTATCAATCTGACTCATGACTGGTTTAACTCATTTGCTTCCTCTGCCCACATACACCACAATCATCTCTGCTGAGCGTCATCTTTACGAGAGGCCCACGCCAGAACTGATTCTCCTTCCTAGAGGTCCTGTGACTGACCCCTCTCCCGATGGCACTTGTCAAAATGGATCCACCATGACTGATCTCACTCCCTGACTGACATTATGTCTGGCTGCTACTACACTGTCCAACCACCTGTGGCTTGACTGCCATATGTGGAGGAATTATTATGCTGCCCAAACCATGGACACATTGTAGTCTGTCACTTATGGTAACCACTGACTGTACTTTTCCTGCGTGACCCCTGGCAGCTGGGTTGCCCCTTGTGCCGTGGAGCTGCCCAAGGTTTCATTCCTTCATTAACTTCTGTGTCGTCTCTTGATTAACTTCTGGATGTTTCCTGCTCTCGTGTTCCTGGGGGCTCCTTGTTCATGTCTGTAAAGCACCACGAGTCGGTTCTATTGTAAATGGCGCAGTATCAGTATAATGTGTGTGTGGGTGTGTGTGTCCATACAAAGAGATCAGTGCCTTGCTAGGGTAGTGTCTGTGTGTATGAGCGTGTGTGTGTGTGTGTGTGTGTGTGTGTGTGTATGTGTATGTGTCCACACAAAGAGAGGAGTGCCTTGCTAGGATAGTGTCTGTATGTATGAGCGTGTGTGTATGTGTGGGTGTGTCCACACAAAGTTTAATTAATTTGCTGCTCTTATCATGTTCTTGTAGGCAGGCTTCAGCTGAGTGAGGGTGGTTTTCTGACAAGAGCCTCTGGCTCCCTGTGTTTGTGTGTGTGTAGGTTGTTATACTGTATGTGTGTGTGTGGCTCCAATGGTCAAACAGCTGTTTTTCTTAGATGCTTCATTCCACTCAAGCCAATTAGTCTCCCTGCGCCCCCCCCCCAACACACACACACACACACACACACACACACACGCACACACACACACACACACACAAACACTCACTCCCTTTGCTGCCAGCATTGCCACGCCAGCTCCAGAGGGTCAGATGGCCGTGAGACTGGCATTGCCAAGCCAGCTCCAGAGGGTCAGATGGCCGTGAGACTGGCATTGCCACGCCAGCTCCAGAGGGTCAGATGGCCGTGAGACTGGCATTGCCAAGCCAGCTCCAGGGGGTCAGGATGGGCGTGAGACTGGCATTGCCACGCCAGCTCCAGAGGGTCAGATGGCCGTGAGACTGGCATTGCCACAGCTCCAGAGGGTCAGGATGGCACAAGACTGGCAAATGGGATCTTCGGATGCTCAATCTGGAGCCTTTGATTTCTTTTCTTCTCGTTTCCTATGGACACAATCCAATGAGATCATTTTCCTTTTTCCAACTGGGAAAGAGAGCAGCAGAAACGTCTACAGACGGAGGCGGTGGTATACAGACACTCACTGTGGATGGCACAGACACAGTGGCGTCTGTGGACTCTGTGAGTAGAAAGCTGAGACGTGTCTTATTTCCACTCTTATTTGCAGTGCTGATCAGCACCATTGCTCATTCTGATTGGACAAACTAATGGAATTAAAACCCATTCTGGTGTATCTGCATATGAATGTGCCTGTTTGAAGGTCTCCATTGGTCTGTGAGAGACAAATAGCAGTGAGAGGGATGAACCCACTCGCCTTGTGGGTCTCTGCCCCAGTAAAGGACATTCACCTGAGCAGAACTCTAGGGTTTGGGTGCTTGGGTCCAGTGGCTCAACATCCCCATGTCTAGCTCTCCATGATATTAATCTTTAAATATTTAAATTCAGGGAAATTGATTCTTTTATTTTTGATGATTGCATCCCAAGTCTGGAACAGGTCTGAGGAGCCTTTGAAGTGATCAAAAATTCAGACAGGAAAACCAGACAGAAGATTAGACAGCAATTAGACCTGTCTGTGGTCTACAAGGCATGACTGTGTGTATATGTGTGTGGCCTGAATATTGTGTGTGTGTGTGTGTGTGTGTGTATGTGTGTGTGTGTGTGTTTATGTCTCAGGTTAAACCTACTGTATATACTAACTAGTGCAGTCAGCCACAGAAGAAGACGGGGGTGGGTGAGTTAGAGAGAGTGATTAAGGTAGGCCACTAGAAGAGAGGAAGAGAGTTAGGCAAGAGAAAGAGAGAGAGAAGGGAGATAGATAGATGTATATATGTAGATATATGTATATATATATATCTGTCTATATATATATGGACAATTCCAGGCAAAAACGCCATAACGCCAACACAATGCCATGAGTGCCAGGTGTGATGGGAGTTCAGACTTGAGCGTTCACTCTTCTTTTCACATAATCATTTGCATCATACAAATACAATGGCATTGTGCTGCCGTTATAGACGTGTCAGTTTGCGTGGAATTGCCCATATATATACACACATATATATACATACTGTTTATATATACATACATATATACTGCTTATATATACATATATATACATACTGCTTATATATACATATATATATACATACTGTTTATATATACATACATATAGACTGCTTATATATACATACTGTTTATATATACATACATATAGACTGCTTATATATACATACATATATACTGCTTATATATACATATATATATACATACTGTTTATATATACATACATATATACTGCTTATATATACATACTGCTTATATATACATATATATACATATTGCTTATATATACATATATATATATATATATATATATATATATATATATATATATATATATATACTGCTTTGGCAATATAGTAATGAAGCTCATTGAATTGGATTGAAATTAATTGGCAGAGAGACAAAGATATGCAGAGGGAGAGAGAGAGTGATGGGAGATAGAGGGATAGTTGAGAGAGAGAGAGAATGATAGAGGGATACTGGAATAGGCGGAAAGAGAGAAGGGAGGTGGGGGGTGTCTTTGAGAGAGCGGTGTAGAGACAGAGGGATGGAGTATGGGATGGAGAGACACAGGGATGAGTATGAGATGGAGAGACCCCCACCCCCTCCTCTCTCTACCCCACCCCCTCCTCTCTACCACACCCCCTCCTCTCTGTCCCACCCCCTCCTTTCTCTACCCCACCCCCTCCTCTCTGTCCCTCCCCCTCCTCCTCTCTGCCCCACCCCCTCCTCTCTGCCCCCTAAAAACTCTGGGCTCTGAAGTTGCTGCCACTTTTGTTTGTGCATGACTCATCTTATCATTCTACACAATTACATTTATACATCAATTACATCATGCACAATTACATTTATACATCAATTACATCATCATGCACAATTACATGTATACATCAATTACATCATCACGCACAATTACATTTATACATCAATTACATCATTCTACACAATTACATTTATACATCAATTACATCATCACGCACAATTACATTTTTACATCATTGATCAACACACACATCAGACAGATTTTTTTTTTTTTTTGCTGCTTGTGACATTCTTGTGTTTTTGTCTTGATCTTGTGATCTTGTCTTGTTTAGTGTTTGGAAAATGTCCTCATCTGCTTGCACTGTTTTATTTAATGTTAGGAAATGTCTTGTCTGTTGTGTATCTCCTCCTCACCACGGGAGAGCAAGAAACACACTTTTACTGTATGTCTGGTATATGTGGAGAAACATGCATGACAATAAAGCTGCTTTGATTTGACTTGAGAAGCAGAGATAGAGGGATTAGTGAGGGATAGAGAGAGGGAGAGAGAGAGGGCTATAGAGATAGAGGGATGAGTGTGGGATGGAGAGAGAAAGGGAGAGAATGAAGAGAAATGAGGAGAAGAAGGGGAAATATGTGAAGTGTCATCATGGCATTTTCAATTTCCTGCTTTTTATTAGCCAGTGATTCATCTGTCAGACACGTTCATTTGGCCTCAGGCAGCGGCAGGCCGGCGGCGTCTCATCTGAGAGCGTCTGAGGTGTCTGACTGCCTCCATCCACTCCACTGTGGTCCAGCACCCCCGACGGGGTGGCCCGCCTCTTCTCCATGACTCACAGATGTTACACCTGCATTGGTTACGGGGAAATTGAACAGCTGCATGGCAGGAGTTCCACGGATGGCAACCAATCCCATGTCAGCACCCACAGGATGTGACATCAGATGATTATGGAAGAATTTCTTTTGGAAGATGACCTCAGCTTAGACTGGTACAGTCAACACCAGTCAGTCTCCAAAACAATTCACTCATGCAGCCAAGATCACTCAAACCACTCAAGACCAAGAGTGCAGAGACACTCCTGGCTGCATTTGAAATGTGTGCCCCAACCCTTGGCCGTTTATGCTGCCACTGAGACCAACCCTTGGCCATTTATGCTGCCACTGAGACCAACCCTTGGCCATGTAAAGCTGTGACTGAGACCAACCCTTTGGAGGCAATGTCAAAGTATCACATTGAATGCATTAGTGCATTAAACTGCTGATTGCAGAAAAACGTTCTCATAGAAGTGTGTGTGTGTGTGTGTGATTCATTACTAGGCTACTGTGACATTAGTTCCACGTCCATGTCACTACATTCTACATCAACCAAAAATCACCAAATCACAACATGACAACCCAGAGCTAAAGAAACTCCCAACCAGTCTTACCGGTTCTTAGTCGGGCCTGTACATAACGTGAGGAACCACCAACCAATCTCACTGTTTCCAGAGGGAACAATAGTTGGGCCTGATCAGCCCGTGAGGAACAGGCTGCAGTATTCCTGGATTCCAAGCGGCCATGTCTTTCAGGGCCGTCAGGGCCGGCTGGAGTCCATTTCCTTATTTATCCACCTATTTGCTCCTCCCCTCTGGCTGGAGGTGAGTGAGTGCTGCGCTGCACTGATGAAATGGGCCTCCTGCTCGCTGCATAAATGATGATTTATGTTTTAATCAGGGGAACGAGGCCCAGTGCTTTACAGGGGGCTGAGACATATGGCTGTGCTCCACTCTTCCCTCCACGGATCGGCGTGGCTATCTCTAACCGTCTTTCTGTCGGCCTGCCTGCCTACCTCTCCTCCCTGTCTGTCTGTCTGTCTTATTGTTTTCCTGTCTGTCTGCCTGCTTGCCTCCCTGTCTGTCTTGTTGTCCATCTGTCTGCATGCCTGCCTACCTGTCTCTCTGCCTGTCTGTCTGACTGTCTGCCTGCCTGTCTCTCTGTCTACCTCTCTGTCTGTCTGCCTGCCTATCTGTCTGTCTATCTATCTATCTATCTATCTATCTATCTATCTATCTGCCTATCTGTCTGTTTGCCTGGTTATCTGCTGCCTTGTCTGTCTAATTGTCTGTGTTTCATTTCCCAGAGGAAACTGCTCTGTTCTCAAACTCCATCTCAGCAGTGCACGTCTCCGCTGAGCATCACTCACACCAGTGTGGCCCTCTACTGCCCTTCAGTGGCCGAGCCACATCACAGCAGTCTCTCCCTGCTGTGCAGAGACGGACAGGAGCTGTGTCCCCCTGGCATCTCTGTCAGGAGGAGTGATCACAATTCAGACGTCTGCACCACTGCAATAGCCGCCTCTGCCTGTCTGAGCCCCTGACACTTAGAGCTGCTCTGAACTACTCTTTCAGCCACAGAGAAAAAAAACTCAAACATGTTTGTGTTTCATATTCAGCCGCTTGATTAACATTTCAGCGCAGTGATAAACAGCACATTATTTTGGAATGCATCATTTCTGAACGTCAGTCACCAGGCTGAGGGCAACAGCACTCATTACAGCGACAATGTAATACAGACACCATCAAATATTCAACAGTAAATTTTCATTGAATAAAGAAATAATTAACATTCACCATGCGAATCATGCAAATATGTGCCACACACACACACACACACACACACACACACACACCCAGAGAGAGAAGCGAGGCAGAGACCATAAATAACCATGCATTCTCTTCCATTCCCTGTGAAATTAAATTGTGTGCTTGTTTTCACTCTGCCTCCAGACAGAAATGTCTGAAAACCTGCGTGCTGTCATGAGCAAACTGAGAATGATGAGGAGGAGATCCTTCAGGGGAAACATTCTGCGTGACTGCTGATAATGATAAAGGATCATTTACTGGGATATATGACTGCCTGTACTGATAATCATAAAATATATTTTTCTCGGGCTATGTGACTGCATATACTGATAATCATAAAGTACCCATCGTGAGAATAAGGGTTCCTTCAGGCTGAAGAATTTATAGTGAGAATCCTAAGGGTTCTTTAAGGCTGTAGAAGTTTCTAAAGTCAAAGTTAATATCTGCTTTATTGTCAGTTTCTCCACATGTACCAGACGTACAGAGGAATTGAAAGTACATTTCTTTCTATCCCACAGTGAATAAAAAATGCACAACAGATAAGACATTTCACACATAAACAGTAAACTGCACAACAGATAAGAGATGCTTCCTAACAAGCAACAATTTCACAAGACAAAAACAGAAGAATTTCACAAGCAGCAAAAATTCTTTGTAGGATGGGATTGTGCAGAATGACGTGCAAAATGTAATGCAAAAAATGCTATATACAAACATAACAGCAACTTCAGAGCCCATAGTTTTTGGGGGGCAGAGAGGAGGGGGTGGGAGAGAGGGGAGAGAGTTCAGTTTCCTGACAGCCTGGTGGATAACGCTGTTTGCTAGTCTGGTGGAGTGGGCACGGATGCTCCTATATCTCCTGGAGGCTGAAGAGACTGTGTGTGGGGTGGCTGGCGTCACTCACAAACATGGTGTGGGGCGGGTGTTGTGTGTGTCTTGCAGGGAGGGGAGTGGGGCACCAATGATCTTTCCAGCTGTGTTCACTATGCACTGCAGAGTTTTCCTGTTGTAGTCAGTGGAGCTCCCATCCACACAGTGATGCAGCGAGTGAGGAGGCTCTCAATGGCACCCCTGTAGAAAGTGGCCATGATGGGTGAGGAGGCTCTTGCTTGCTTGAGTTTGTGGAGAAGGTAGAGCTGCTGCTGTGCTTTCTTCACCAGTGATGCAGTGTTGGTGGTCCAGGAGAGGTCCTCACTGATGTGCACCCCCAGGAATTTGGTGCTGCTCACTCTCTCCACAGCAGCACCATTGATGTTCAGTGGTGGGTGTTGGGTGTAAAGTCAACAGCATCTCTTTGGTCTTGCTAACATTCAGCAGGAGGTTGTTGTCTCTGCACCATGTGGTCAGAAGGTCGACCTCCTCCTTGTAGTGGGTCTCATCGTTTTTGGTGATGAGACCAACCGGAGCTGTGTCTTCTGCAAACTTCACCATGTGATTGGTGCTTTAGGTTGGTCTGCAGTCATTTGTCAGCAGGGTGAAGAGCAGAGGACTGAGCACACAGCCTTGAGGGGCCCCTGTGCCCAGTGTGATGCGGTGTTGTTGCCAACTTGTACTGCTTGTGGCCTCTCACTGAGGAAGTCCAGCAGCCAGTTGCAAAGTGACGTGTTAAGACCCATAGTGAGGTGTTGCAGATGAGCTGTTGTGGGATTATGTGGGATTATCTACAGTGAGAATAAGGGTTCTTTAAAGCTGTAGAATTATTTATATTGAGAATGAAGGTTCTTTAAGGCTGTATACTGTAACTATCTATAGTAAGAGATTGAGATTAAGGGTTCTTTAAAGCTGTGTAAGTATCTATAGTGAGATTAAGAGTTCCTTGAAGTTGTAAAAATATCTGTAGTGAGATTAAGGGTTCTTTAAGGCTGTATAAGTATCTATAGTTAAATTAAGGGTTCCTTAAGGCTGTATAAATATCTATAGTGAGATTAAGGGTTCTTTAAGGCTGTATAAGTATCTATAGTGAGATTAAGGGTTCCTGAAGGCTGTATAAGTATCTTTAGTTAGATTAAGGGTTCCTGAAGGCTGTATAAGTATCGATAGTGAGATTAAGGGTTCCTGAAGGCTGTATAAGTATCTATAGTTAGATTAAGGGTTCCTGAAGGCTATATAAGTATCTATAGTTAGATTAAGGGTTCCTGAAGGCTGTATAAGTATCGATAGTGAGATTAAGGGTTCCTTAAAGACTGGAAATCTGCTCACTGTTCTGTTTTCAAAAGTGCTGTTATCCTCCTTGTCCTTGTAACCATTAAAGTCTCTATTCATCCCCTCACTATTAGTCCTGCAGTCCACCAAACTGCATTGTGTAGGTGTGTCGGGGTGCTGCAGGCTCTGGTAAGCCAAGGGCACTCTGAGAGAGCCGAAAGGTAGTGACACAAACGCAATGAGCAGGGCCGCTGTCAGAGTCTAGCAGACACACACACACAGACGCGGCTCACTTCTGGGACAGATCCGGAGCTGACACCCAAACTGCTGTCATGACAGAGCCCATAGCCTCCCTCCCGGCATATTCCATGTCTGACACAAATGCGGCCAAAGTCAGGAACAGATCTAGCGCAGACTTCGCCTGGGAACCTAGAAACACCACTAGCAAATTTGAATTTGCTCTACAGGTCTTCCTGGAACCAATCACAACTACTTATTTGGCGTGGAGCAGGCATTATCATTCACAACTAATGAAAGCAGCTGCATCAGCAAGCCTCCAGTCCCTGGTTTAACTAAGCCTTTTTTGTCTCCAGGGTGGGCAAGCGAGAGTCTGGCATGGGTACTCCATGTGCTCCATAATAAATATTCAAGTTAAGAACAGTCCACAATCCACATCACAAAATCACAAAAGTGTATTGCACTCAGCCTACAATATATATTGCACCCTAGCCAATATCGTGGCCTTCCCTTAAATAGCTCTTGATTGTCCGCATGTCAGCATAGTCAATAAATAAGTAAAAAAATAGACACATACACACACACATACAGACAACCCCCCCCTCCCCAACACACACACACACAAATACACATCATATAAAATACATGCTACACACGGTGTACAAATCTGCATCTCTTGGTCACAAGATCAAAAATGCATGCATGCACACACACACACACACACACACACACACTGACCCTCCACAAATATACATCATATAAATACTCCACATCCTACACACAGTCCATAGATGTACATCACTTTGTCACAAAAGTGTTCATCCTATATTGCACACTGCCTCATATATTGCACACAGACTGCAGCATGTATTGCTCCTTGCACTGTATCATGGCCTTCTCTTAAATAGCTCTGGACTGTCCTATCAGTGTAGTGAATACGCTAATAATACACACATGTGCACACACACACACACACCAATTCTTCCAATGCATTCACTCCCCTCCAAACCCTTCACCATTTCTTGTTAAGTAATTTAGGTGAATTTGAAGCTATTTGTTTTGCAGCAAGGGACCCTGTACCTTCTGCTGGGCATCTTAAGATAAGAGTGAAGTAACTACATCAGCCAGGTTCAACTGAGAATGCTGTATTTCTTTGATCTGAGTAACCAACGACACTTCCAAAGAGTTTTGGTAGGACTTGAATGGTTCAGTTCACTTTGTCATGCTGGTGATGCCCCTGCTGTGGGTGGTCAGTCACTCATAGATCTGCATTGCTGCAGGCATATTTCCCAGGATGACACTGAATCTCAAATGCATCCGATGCGGATGAGACTTACATTAAAGTTGCCTCTATTGATTATTTCATTAATCTATTGATTGGTTTGTCAATCAATCAGTTAGTTGTTTGATTAATAAAAATGTGTTAAAATGGTGAAAAAGTGTCTGTGTCTCTCAAAGCCCTTGAACTTGGTTTGTCATCACACCAGTGATATGGGGCTTATGGCAGTGGGAGTAAACCTGCACATTCAAATGTAAGGAGCAGTCAGAGAATATTGAGATACTCTTTTAAAGGAGACATAGAATGGAAACTCATTTTTGCTTTCTTTTTGTTGAGTTAGGAGAGGTTACGCATGGCCAAAGAAGATGAAAATTGAACTTAGAAATAGCTACTAAAACATGGGGGAATTGGAACAAAGCCTACATGTAATGTCAAATAGCACAAATCAATTGTAGGTCAATTGTGGTTGCCAAAGAGGGCGTCAATTAACTAAAACAGTCCAATTTAATACCCCGCCTAAATATAAGGTTGTAGTCATGCTTGTTGGGCTTCTTGACCTCCCATGACCATCTGCTCCATTGGTGGTGTTCTTCTCCCTGTCCTTGTGTGTGATAAATGTATAAGTATATGTCTTGTTTCCTTTTGGATCATTAAAATATCTATCTATATTTCTATCTATCTATCTATCTATCTATCTAAAATTGCACTTCAACATATGTAGTTCAATATATATGTATTATATTTTAACATCAATGGTACAATACTCCATCCATTCTATGTCACCTTTAAAAAAGACTCAAACTATTTAATTAATAGCTGTCAGCAAATTTAATAATAATTTCATTATAAATAATTAACTAATATTTGATAAATCATGGCAGCTTTACACAGGGCAGATCCGATCTACATGCGGTGTAGGTATGATCTACATCCAGCTCAGATGATCCGATGCAAGTTCTCAACTGACACATGGAGATGGAATGAGAAAATAACCCAACAGAAGCCAATCACATCTGTCCTGGTGTCTTTTCAATAGCCTCCCTCCCACCGCTGAGCCAAAGCCGCGCTCACAGAGGTGTGCCAAGGGGCTAATTCTGATTGTCTCGAGACTACCAGCCCCTCCAGCCCCCTCCAGCCATCCCTCAACATTTGGGCCAGTCTAGGCTAACTAGTGTGAGAGGCGGCGTGAAGGTGAGCACCAAAAAGTAGCCACTAGTCTGCACTAGACAGCATTGCTACCAAATATGCAATAAATGGTTAAAACATGGAAGTAGCTCAATACCATGATCATTTTGAAAATGACTGTGCAAACATGAGAAATATTTAGCTGCACAAATTTTATTATAAATATTACAGTGTAGGCTCCTCCATCTTCTCACTTCCACTGAATGGAGAATTGGCCACCTCAGAGCCAGGTGACCTTTTCCAGTTTTCCAGCCCTTTGTCTGGACCAAGAAATGTCCTCATTTTGAGGCGTGCAGTATAGTTGTAGGCTAAACCATCAAACTCCAAAATAGTCTGCTGGCTATTAGTGTCCTCACTTTTGATTCCCTAGAAATGTAGATGTACCCCAGTGGTAGCTAATTGTTTTGCTCAGCCGGTATGTCTAGCCACAAGCCATAGGCCCTCAGTCACATCATTTGCTCATCTCTGTCCTTATAGAGAGTTGCCTAGACATACCCAAGCAGTAACTTATCAGATTTGGATTCCACCCATCTATCGGCCATGGCCAGACCATAGATTTTGATGTTGTAGTCTCGCTTGTCAGGCTACACTTTTGACCTTTTGTCCTCACTTTTAGACACCAGTTTCCTTTTCTGAGTGGTCACCCTACCAGTAGAGGGCCACAGAAAACATGTACTGAAGAAATGAATGACTTAAGAAATTATATATTAATTTTCATTGGGTGCGTATTGACGTTTAACGCCCTGACGTCAGAGCGGGAAGACGTTGCGCCATTTTGAAAGTGCAGTGGAGTGAGTAGGCTATCCTGGATTGCAGAGTTAGAAAGTTTTGCCGTTTCCCTACTGATGAAAAGTAGCGAGTACAATTGACGAAGATAGTGGAGAAAGGTTATTCCCTGAATCGACTTGCAGTGCAGTTACTTAGTTTACCAGACTTTTTTGCGGACATTTTTACCCCACTAAGCCCGGCAGATTGGCATAACAAGCTCTGAAACTCAAGACTGACATTCCCTCAGCATGGCAGGTAACGTTAACGTTAGCCCAGTGTTCTAGCTAACCCTGCTCATTAGCTTAGCTGCTGCAGAAATAACGTTAACTGACTCACTTCTGGTGTTACCGACGTTGCTCATAGAAATCCAGAATTTCAGAAATGGCAAAGGCAGTGTGGCGAGAAGCATGCTGCATGGGCGTTTGCTTAAATTGTGAAATCAGATCCAAGATTAGCGCACATCTGTAGTTAGGGCTGTTGCAGCAAGCAAGCTAATCAAGGCTAACAAGCTACGCTGCCGACTGACTAGCTAGAGGAAGAGAAAATCTATTATATTGAAATCAAGTCCTGATATTGCATTTATTAACCGTTATCTGTTGTTTCAGTTGAGTCATGACTGATATAGACTTGTCACCCACTGCAACGGGAATAACAGCAAAGGCATTTATTTTATACGGATGCACCTATCTTGGCTAACTGTGGCTAGCTAACCTTAGCTAGGCAACGGCGTTACGAAGTTTGGTGTCATATCATCTTGTAGCTTGTTAGCCAACTTTGATGCTATAACTTGTTTTGACTGCACGTGCTTTTATAACTGTTAGCTCGCAGAAACTTTGTAACATTGTCCGATGGCATTGCAGCTGTTGGCTAATAATGTTGGCTAACTGAAATAAACAGCACTCTAGCGGAGACGGGCAGTGAAGCTAGCCGAATTTACATTGTAGCAGCAACGCTATTTATAAAGTGATGCTAAGAAGTTGTTAGTGTTGCTTGGCGTATCTGCCACTTGTCAGCTCTGAAGTCGCAACCGTAGCGCCCCTGAAGAACCTTAATAGTGCCCAAGTGGTCAGAACACGGGTTCATTTCTTGTTCAGTTTTTATTCTTAAAGCCAAATAGGACTTTGGTAGGCCTTGCGGTCCTCCGTCCTTGGTATTCATGTCATGAAGCCGCAGCTCTGGATAATCTGCTTTCATCACCAAGAGTTGATGGCTGACGAATGACAGAAAAATCCCACGTGCCCAGTGACCGATGGACGTGTGTGATGCTGGGATGGATCTACCCACCATCATCATATGTTTTGAATGACAAAGTTCTGTTCCATGCAGGCTGATGTGTGTGTGTGTCCGTGTGTGTGTCCGTGTGTGTGTCCGTCCTCTGCAGGTGCTGGTGATGGGGGCGATGAGGTCCAGTGGTGCTTCTCGCAGGTTAAGGGGGCGTTTGATGATGACATTGCCGAGGGTAAGTGACGTTCGTCTATTTAGCAGATGCCCTTCCAGACTCTTAGCGATGGGTGGGCACTGTGGTGGTGGGGGGGGGGTGTGGAGTTCCTGGAATTGTGGTTGGTCCTCTCCTGCAGATGGAGCATAGAGACTCGTCTATTATACTGGCTGTGTGTGTGATGATTTGAGATGTGGATCGAATGTATGCTATTGGTACTGTAAGATCAGGGTTTTTTTTTCTCCTCTTCATTCATACTCACACACACACACACACACACACGCTCACACACACACACACACACACACACGCTCACACACACTCACTATGTTCACCTCTGTTCTCTTCAGTAAGTCAGACAAAAGAATAGAATAGAATCCAGTCTTGGCTGTGGGCTGGTGGTTTGCCCATTAGCTTTGTAAAGTGTATTTTGGGGGTTTGGGCCTTTACTCAGATAGGATGGGAGAGAGAGAGAGAGAGAGAGAGATGGCGAAGGACTGGGAAATGAGAGAGAGAGAGAGAGAGAGAGATGGGGAAGGATCAGGAAAGGACATCGGAAGTAACATTGGGTCGGATTCAAAGCCAGATTCCTGGGTTTATGCTGATGCTGTAATGTGTTCTACCTACTGTTCCTCTTCATGTGCAGCTGTGTGTGTGTGTGCGTGCGTGTGCGCGCGCACACGTGTGTTCATGACCACTCTGTGTGTGTGTGTGTGTGTGTGTGTGTGTGTGTGTGTGTGTGTGTGTGTGCGCCTTTCAAGCACATTTGAGATGTGAGTGGGATGCAGGTGTGTGTGGGGCGCGCGCGTGTATGTGTATATGACCACTGTGTGTGTGTGTGTGTGTGTTTTTCCTGCAGCGGATATCATCTCCACGGTGGAGTTCAGTCATTCTGGGGAGCTATTAGCCACTGGGGACAAAGGAGGCAGAGTGGTCATCTTCCAGCAGGACCCTGAGGTTCTAACTCGCACAACACACACACACACACACACACACACACACCTTCCTATAGGATGCCGAAGTGAGGACTCATGTTAGAGACACACACACACACACACACACACACACACACTCCTTTCAAGGACCAAGAGGTTAGGACGTGCATTACACTCATTCACACTCTCTTTCTTTCTCTGAGGGGATTTCCTGAAAATTTGGACAAAAATGAAAGCGTTGAATGTTTCTAAATGACATTAAATATTGCTGACGCCAATGTCAATCGGTTCGGAAGGACTGTAGCCCTGAGAACAGTAGAACGGCTGCTCTGTTCTGATGGAGAGTTGCTCTGTGTGTGTGTGTGTTCCTGTCCCTCCAGAGCAAGAGCCAGCCGCTGTGTCGAGGCCAGTACAACGTCTACAGCACCTTCCAGAGCCATGAGCCCGAGTTCGACTACCTCAAGAGCCTGGAGATCGAGGAGAAGATCAACAAGATCCGCTGGCTGCCACAGAAGAACGCCGCCCAGTTCCTGCTGTCCACTAACGGTCAGCGTGCACACACGCACACACACACACACACACACACACACACACACACACACACACTCACTCACTCTAAAACATCATTTATGCTTGTGCGTCACAGACCACAAACACTCTGGTTTCTCCACTCACTTTTTGTTTCCCAGTGTGTTTCAGTAACCCAGCATCGGCACTTAGCACTATGTTGGTCTACTCAATAAACTAATATCTTGGCTCTGGGTTTGCCACTTGTGCAGCAGTGTTTCTGTGTTTCAGTGATGTTTTCAAATCAACAGTCAGCAGGCAGTATTGTGTAGGCATGTACTCATGAAAGGTTTGCTTGCTAACAGAACATAACCTGGCTGTGGCTTGCCCTTTGCATCCAGTCAGTGCAGAACCATTAATCAGGCTTCATGCTGTTTTACTCCAGGCAAGGGATGCAACAGCATTGTCACCGGCATGACCAGGCGCCTGTCTGTCATATGGACATAGAATCATAGATTAGCGTCAGCATGAGTTGGCTTGTTGTAGTGTATAGACCTGATTAGGATGCCATGGTTTTGAAGTATGCACATCAGTGCCTCTTTAGTGTTAGTGTTAGTGTTCAGTGCTGTTTTCATGTTTAACCATGTTTAAGTAGGCCATCATTACTTCTAGCCTACAGCAACAGGCAGCTGGAGCGGTCTCACTGTCTCTCGTGCAGATGAGTGTCTTATCTGAGAACCAGTGTCTTATCTGAGAACCAATGTCTTATCTGAGAACCAGTGTCTTATCTGGAGGTGGACTACTTCTTTAGCAGTGTTGACCATAGCAGGTAACTAGTGATGCAGCGGTTCTCGGTTTTCTATCCAACCCAACGATACGCCCCCTACTGTTCAATACGTAGTTGTGAATCACAGTATTTCGGCTCATTATTAAAATATTAAATGATGTGGTTTTCTGAAGCGTGCTCATCATGCAGCAAGCCCTCACAAATGTCAGGGACTACATTTCCCTTCAACCAATCAGCACGCTTCATGCAAGAAGTGGTCTGGTGGGAGAGAGAGCAGCTCAGCTGAAGGTGCGATGATCGAGACAAAGGTGCGCTCAGGAAGGCAGTAATTGCAGGACGCTATGGAATAATTGCTGCTCTGTAAAATTTTGGTGCAAACTGAAGACCGTTTACACAGACAGGATTTGATGTAGTAAAAAGCATGTAATATGACATGTTGGCCAGTGGGAGCTCCCGCGAGTCTCCAGTGTTTAGATAGCGGCTCCCAAATTCACTTTGTTTACTTTACCTCACGGACACCCACATATAAATATATCTTCTTTATATATATATATATATATATGTATGTATAATATATCGGAAATGACTTTTGTTAGAAAGTTAGAGAGAGAGAGTTGGAACAAGTGACACTAGCGGATGAGTGAGGCAGAGAGTGAGCGAGGGAGAGAGAGAGGGAGAGAGACGGGCTGATCATCAGTCCTGTGTAGTATTTTTGGAGGCGTAACAGACGACCTCTGTCTCTCTCATTAGGCTAGTCGGTCATTAACGAAAGCTTCTTTGCAGCACAGTGCTTCAGACGGCTGATGTGAGACTCTGAAATGAATTGTACAGGTTGGGATGTCGGCCTACTAGTCAGTCTGTATGGCCCACTATAGCCTCTCACCGCTGCTCAACAGCACTGACCAGCAGCAGGGGTGTAAGACATGTTTTCTGACAGCATGCCCTAAAGATGCTTCTTAAAGAGTCTTATTTTAAGTAAGGTAATGATAAAACAGATGGGCTCAGGATATTACATCACATTGTGGAGAAAATGATTAGTTTACATTAGGCAGCAAGACTTTTCAATTCTGTGAAATATCAATAAAAGTAAAGACAACTGATCCCAAACTGATAGTTGAGAGTGAGCTGTAGGCTTCGTAGACCTACAGAGACCAGGCACAGCCGTTAAAACCCGTTTTAAAGTCATAATAGGAATAATAATCAATAATCAATCTAACAAATATCAAACCACACCGTTACTGTGGCCCCAGAATGGTGACGCGTACTGAACCGTGGGCAAACTGTACTGTTGCGTCCCTACAGGTAACTCACATGAGTGAGCGTGTGTGAGTGAGTGTGTGTGTGTGAGAGAGAGTGTTTTGGCCATGATAATGAGCACCTTAAGGTGTGTGTGGTGACCATTACTGGGCAACTGATATTAACACTCATCTCTCACTCTGGTTTACAAGACCATTTAAAGGTGTGCGCGTGTGTGTGCGCGCGCGCGTGTGTGTGTGTGTGTGTGTGTGTGTGTGTGTGTGTGTGTGTGTGTGTGTGTGTGTGTGTGTGTGTGTGTGTGTGCGTACGTAAACATGTGCACTTTGCCCCTGCAGATAAAACCATTAAGCTGTGGAAGATCAGTGAGAGGGATAAGAGACCTGAGGGCTACAATCTGAAGGAGGAGGATGGACGCTACAGAGACCCAAGCACAGTCACTGCTCTACGGGTACACACACACACACACACTCACATAACATGCATGCACACTAACACATACACACACATAAATGTGGTGTGTACACTTTGCATTGTGCATATGGCAAAGAATACATCAACAGTTATGTACAGGCAGACAGCAAAACATATGTCTCTGCTCTGTGTGTGTGTGTGTGTGTGTGTGCAGGCAGACAGACAGTAAAACGTATGTCTCTGCTGTGTGTGTGTGTGTGTGTGTGTGTGTGTGTGTGTGTGTGTGTGTGTGTGTGTGTGTGTGTGTGTGTGTGTGTGTGTGTGTGTGCATGCAGGCAGACAGTAAAACGTATGTCTCTGCTCTGTGTGTGTGTGTGAGTGCAGGCAGACAGTAAAGTGTGTGTGTGTGTGAGTGCAGGCAGACAGTAAAACATAAGTCTCTGCTTTGTGTGTGTGTGCGTCTGTGTGTGTGTGTGAGTGCAGGCAGACAGTAAAGTGTGTGTGTGTGTGTGAGTGCAGGCAGACAGTAAAACATAAGTCTCTGCTTTGTGTGTGTGTGCGTCTGCGTGCGTCTGTGTGTGTGTGAGAGTGCAGGCAGACAGTAAAACGCAAGTCTCTGCTGTGTGTGTGTGTGTCTGTCTCTGCCAGGTTCCTGTGTTTCAGCCCATGGACCTGATGGTGGAGGCCAGTCCTCGGCGAGTCTTTGCCAACGCACACACCTACCACATCAACTCCATCTCCGTCAACAGCGACAATGAGACCTACCTGTCCGCAGACGACCTGCGCATCAACCTGTGGCACCTCGAGATCACCGACCGCAGCTTCAGTATCCTCACATCGTGTGTGTGTGTGTGTGTGTGTGTGTGTAAGCAAGAGATAAGGCACTAGTCGATGATGTGCATGAAACGGAACAAAGTCTGTGTGTTTGAGAGAGATAAAGTGTGTGTGTGTGTGAGAGAGTGGGCACCCATAATGACAGGTGGGTGAAGTGGTTTCCTGCCAATAATACGGTCATGCAGGAGTGTGTGTGCGTGTGTGTTTGTGTGTTCTGTACAAGCAGGTTTGGGATGCGAGTGTGTGTGTGTGTGTTCCGTACAAACAGGTTTGAGATGCGAGTGTGTGTGTGTGTTCCGTACAAGCAGGTTTAGGATGCATGTGTGTGTGTGTTCCGTACAAGCAGGTTTAGGATGCATGTGTGTGTGTGTTCTGTACAAGCAGGTTTGGGATGCGAGTGTGTGTGTGTGTTCCGTACAAGCAGGTTTGGGATGCGAGTGTGTGTGTGCGCCTTTAAAGCACGTTTGGGGTGCGAGTGTGTGTGTGTGTGTGTGTGTGTGTGTTCCGTACAAGCACGTTTAGGATGTGAGTGTGTGTGTGTGTTCCGTACAGGCACGTTTGTATGTGTGTGTGTGTGTGTTCCGTACAAGCACATTTGGGATGCGAGTGTGTGTGTGTGTGTGCGTGCCTTTCAAGCACATTTGAGATGTGAGTGTGTGTGCTCCGTACAAGCAGGTTTAGGATGCAGGTGTGTGTGTGTGTGTGTGTGTGTGTGTGTGTGTGTGTGTGTGTGTGTGTGTGTGTGTGTGTGTGTGTGTGTGTGTGTGTGTGTGCGCGCGCGCGCTCCGTACAAGCAGGTTTGGGATGCAGGTGTGTGTGTGTGCGCGCACCTTTCAAGCACATTTGAGATGTGTGTGTGTGCACTCCGTACAAGCAGGTTTAGGATGCAGGTCTGTGTGTGTGTGTGTGTGCGTGCGCGCGCTCCGTACAAGCAGGTTTGGGATGCAGGGGTGTGTGTGTGTGTGTGTGTGTGTGTGCCTTTCAAGCACATTTGAGATGTGAGTGTGTGTGCTCCGTACAAGCAGGTTTAGGATGCAGGTCTGTGTCTGTGTGTGTGTGTGTGTGTGTGTGTGTGAGTGTGCGCGCTCCGTACAAGCAGGTTTGGGATGCAGGTGTGTGTGTGTGTGTGTGTGTGTGCGCCTTTCAAGCACATTTGAGATGTGAGTGTGTGTGCTCCGTACAAGCAGGTTTGGGATGCAGGTGTGTGTGTATGCGCTCCATACAAGCACGTTTGGGATGCAAGTGTGTGTGTGCCTTTGAAGCTGGTTAAGAAACTCAAGAGGCTGGAGTCTCACACCTGGGAGGTATTCTAGTGTTCCATGGAGGTGAGTAGTGGTAAACCTCCTAAGAGAGTAACCTGCTTGTGTGGTTTAGTTAAGACTATCAGGACTCCAGGTTCTTCTATAATCAGCTTCACCTCTGCGCCTGGTTTGACTTACCTGAGTTTACCTGCTTGAGTCCCCCTGGTCAGCAGGGGTGGGCTGATTGGAGGAACTGTTTGTCTTCTTCATGCCTGCGCTGCGTTTGGGCAGCTCTGCTGTCAGCCTGCTTTAGACAGGTTTCTGCGGGACTTAGAAAGTCTCAGATTAAGAGTTCAAGTTAAAATCGCCCATGTTTTCATCCTCGGTCTTAAATGTAATGTAGTGAAGTCTTAAATTCTTGCATTCCCGAGAAGCGCTGTCCACAGAACACAGTAAGTTGCTGCAGTGCTAAATACATTGGTTGTGTTTTCCGGTTTGTGTCGTATGCATTGCATGGTTATACGTGGGGATAAAACTACAAATCCCAGGGCGTGGTCACTGCAGGCAGGTAATGGCCCTGTTTGTCCACTGGGCTTCCTGTCCAAGCAGCCCAAGTGACTCTCGTGTGTCTTGACTCTACACACATAATGGTCTTAAGGTCTTAAATTGAACTTACTGAAACCAGCAAGAACCCTGTTGTGAGTCGTGATTAACAGTATGATGAAGCCTTGACCTTTGACCTTTAAGACATCGTGGATATTAAGCCGGCCAACATGGAGGAGCTGACGGAGGTGATCACAGCAGCTGAGTTCCACCCCCACCAGTGCAACACATTTGTGTACAGCAGCAGCAAAGGAACCATCCGCTTGTGTGACATGCGGGCCGCCGCCCTCTGCGACCAACACTCCAAACGTGAGGAGAGCCCCCTGTTGGTCTGGGGGAAACATCATCATCATCATCATCATCATCATCAGCCGCTTGTGTGGAGTTCACTGCAATTGTCTGTCCTATACGCTCATCGTGCGTGTGTGTGTGTTTCTCCTCTCGTTAGTGTTTGAGGAGCAGGAGGACCCAAGCCGCAGGTCGTTTTTCTCCGAGATCATCTCCTCTATCTCGGACGTGAAGTTCAGCCATAGCGGACGCTACATGATGACCAGAGACTATCTGTCCGTCAAGATCTGGGACCTCAACATGGAAAGCCGGCCCGTGGAGACGTATCAGGTGGGTGGGGGTGTCACTTTTTTTATTTTAACATTGATAAAGTTAAGAAGGTAATTGAATTATAGTTTAGGTCATATGTTTTTTTTTTGATATGATAAATGTGGAAGTGACTGCGTTTGTCCTCTAGATGGCACCTTTGAGGGGTGAAGCAGTCGCTTGTGTCATAAGTAGGTGATTCAGTTTTGAGGTGATGTGTGCAGACTGCACTACCTGGGGAAAAGAGATGTGCGGCACACAAGTGAGTGTCAGAAAGGATCCTCTGGATCCTGAAGACCAGTGATTCTCAAGGGGCGGCCCACGGGTCAGATCCATTTGACCCAGCCTGTGAGGTTGGAGAATGTGAGACAGAGCGATATTCTGTCAGTCAGTAAAAATGGCGCTTCTGAATGAACCTGAATGCGGCAGAATGCATCAAAATTCACACCTAGTTTTTAATATAAAATATGAAATTATTCAGCAGTTTTCCCAGGTGTGGCCACAGGGTTTGGGTGTTCTAATGCTGCTGATGGCCCATGGAAGGGGTGATGGACAGGATGTAAGGAGATCAGCCCAATACAGCTGTGTCCATCTCACACACACTCCTCTCATCTTTAAACTCAAACATGGACAACATTGCCTGCTCACTGCCGTGGTGCAGAGCATCTCTGCCCTTCCAAGTGTTCCTGAGTTCAAATCTCAGCACATTTCTGTGTGGTCTGCAGATTCCAAGCAAATCTGAGACATGTCTACTGGCTTTCTCCTTACAGTCAGATATCTGCAAAATCATGACTGATCAATAACAGTCTGACCTCGACAAGGTTGCCTATGATTTGGAAAATTCTGGCCCTCTGACAAGTGTAGTTGATGGCCTGTGATCTGGTAAAGACTTGTTAGTAATTGAAAGCTCCTTGAATGTCCCTGTGTGCTGTGGGTCTCTGAAGCCAAGTGTGTGTGTGTGTGTGTGTGTGTGTGTGTGTGTGTAGGTGCATGAGTACCTGAGGAGTAAGCTGTGCTCACTCTATGAGAACGACTGCATCTTCGACAAGTTTGAGTGCTGCTGGAGCGGAGATGACAGGTAAGGCACCCCTGCATCATTAAACATTTCCCATCATGTCTAGCAGCAGCACTAAACTACATTTCCCATCATGCATAGCAGCACCACTAATGGTCCTCATGGATGAAGTATTAAGGAATATTGTACTTAAATGCCCTTATCCACTGATGACCACTGAGTTAGATCAAATGGATGGAACTAATGCAGAGTGAAGGCCACTGTAGCACAGCTACAGCACTAAAGGTCAGTTTATTCTCGTCCCACTCCGTCATGCGTGGACCAACATGGCCTACGAGGGCTGACGGCTACCTACCTCCCCAGTTATATAACCATCCGTCAAAAGGACACAGCCCCCATGGATAGAGGTAGCGTGTGATTGGTCGGCTCGCTTTGTTTTGGCTTCTTGCTACCCACCGTCGGTATAGTTAGCAACATGCTAGTTTACCTGCAAGCTTTGTAATTAATCTCAGACATTGTTTTGGATACAGTGGAAGTATTTCCAGATTGTACTATATTTCAATAAAGTTTTGTAATTAGCTCTTCGTCAACAGGAATTACTTTGTAGGCAGGTGAGTGAGTTCATGAGCTAACAGAACAATTGGCTGGCAGAAAACTTTTTGCTTGTAAACAAATAACGTGAGGGCACTCACTTCTCAGTAGCCAAATTTATCTCTTTTAGCAGCATAAACAAAATGATGGAAAGACAAACTGTGAAAGGGAAACTTCTCTGTGAATATGACCGTGTTTATAGATTAGGACCAGTGTAAATGACGCTGAGTGCAGATTCTAGTCTAAACTGGACGAGTGTAAATGACGCTGAGTGCAGATTCTAGTCTAAACTGGACGAGTGTAAATGAGACTTAGTGCTGATTCTAGTCTAAACTGGACCAGTGTAAATGACGCTTAGTGCTGATTCTAGTCTAAACTGGATGAGTGTAAATGAGGCTTAGTGCTGATTCTCGTCTAAACTGGACAAGTGTAAATGAGGCTTAGTGCTGATTCTAGTCTAAACTGGACCAGTGTAAATGACGCTTAGCGCTGATTCTAGTCTAAACTGAGTGTAAACGAGGCTTAGTGCTGATTCTAGTCTAAACTGGGCCGGTGTAAATGAGGCTTAGTGCTGATTCTAGTCTAAACTGAGTGTAAATGAGGCTTAGTGCTGATTCTAGTCTAAACTGGACCAGTGTAAATGAGGCTTAGTGCTGATTCTAGTCTAAACCGGACCAGTGTAAATGAGGCTTAGTGCTGATTCTAGTCTAAACTGAGTGTAAATGGCGCTATGTGCTGATTCTAGTCTAAACTGAGTGTAAATGAGGCTTAGTGCTGATTCTAGTCTAAACTGAGTGTAAATGGCGCTATGTGCTGATTCTAGTCTAAACTGAGTGTAAATGACGCTTAGTGCTGATTCTAGTCTAAACTGGACGATTGTAAATGAGGCTTAGTGCTGATTCTAGTCTAAACTGGACCTGTGTAAATGAGGCTTAGCGCTGATTCTAGTCTAAACTGAGTCTAAACGAGGCTTAGTGCTGATTCTAGTCTAAACTGGGCCGGTGTAATGAGGCTTAGTGCTGATTCTAGTCTAAACTGAGTGTAAATGAGGCTTAGTGCTGATTCTAGTTTAAACTGGACCAGTGTAAATGAGGCTTAGTGCTGATTCTAATCTAAACTCAGTGTAAATGGCGCTAAGTGCTGATTCTAGTCTAAACTGGACCAGTGTAAATGAGGCTTAGTGCTGCTTCTAGTCTAAACTGAGTGTAAATCAGGCTTAGTGCTGATTCTCATCTAAACTGGACCAGTGTAAATGAGGCTTAGTGACGATTCTAGTCTAAACTGAGTGTAAATGAGGCTTAGTGCTGATTCTAGTCTAAACTGGATGAGTGTAAATGAGGCTTAGTGCTGATTCTAGTCTAAACTGGATGAGTGTAAATGAGGCTTAGTGCTGATTCTAGTCTAAACTGGACGAGTGTAAATGAGGCTTAGATCTGCTTCTAGTCTAAACTGAGTGTAAATGGCGCTTAGTGCTGATTCTTGTCTAAACTGGACCAGTGTAAATGAGGCTTAGTGCTGATTCTAGTCTAAACTGCGGCCGTATGCCCCAGCCAATCACTATACAGCCACGATCACTTAGCTCAGCGCAAGAGGCCCTCAGCCTTTATCTCATTCACTCCCACTGCACCACACCCTGTGTGTGTGTGTGTGTGTGTGTGTGTGTTAGTTAAATGAATGAGGCTAGTTTCCTTTGGCAGGTTGTTAAACTAAGCTAAGCTAGGCCATCATTTATGAAGGCATTTTCCTCTTGAATTTGCCATAAGTGTGCTGTGCTGTGTTGTGTTGTGATGTATGAATTTACCTCAAGTGTGCTGTGTTGTGACTAGGGCTGAGCGATATGGCCTCAAATTCATATTACGGTATAATGTCAAGCATAGACTGTGTGCAGTATATATTGCAACATGTTCTTCATATAACTTTAAAATACTATTTCAAATGTGCAGTATTGATCTGGGGAGACAGAGACATAAGTTGTATTTTTATTCAAAAAGAATAAGCTAATTAATTGAATTCAGAATGTTTTGAGCCCATAAAAATATTGAGGTGAACCCTCCAACATCAGCCTCCAAGATAAGACAAACTCTGTCTGGCCAAATCATTACTAATTGAAAGCAAAATACAACAGCACTTATAAAAATGTAAATGTCCCTTCTTGTCAAATAGTTGTTGAACGTGTGTGTGGGCCCTTCTTGACAATTAGATGTTGAACGTGTGTGTAAGCCGTTGAACGTGTGTGTGGGCCCTTCTTGACAATTAGATGTTGAACGTGTGTGTAAGCCGTTGAACGTGTGTGTGGGCCCTTCTTGACAATTAGATGTTTCACACGAGCACCACATAGCGACGCACCATAGAGCTGTCAGTCACTCAGCACACCTGAAAGTTTTATTTAGTTTTATTTGTGTTTGTACTTGTAAGTGTTAGTTTGAAAGCGTACGCCTCCATTATATGAGAACATAGGGGTTTGAAAGCGTACGCCTCTATTATATGAGAACGTAGGGGTTTGAAAGCGTACGCCTCCATTATATGAGAACGTAGGGGTTTGAAAGCGTACGCCTCCATTATATGAGAACGTAGGGGTGAATCTGCCGTGAGCGTGCTAGGTTGTGGTGTATGACTCTGCCGTGAGCGTGCTAGGTTGTGGTGTATGACTCTGCCGTGAGCGTGCTAGGTTGTGGTGTATGACTCTGCCGTGAGCGTGCTAGGTTGTGGTGTATGACTCTGCCGTGAGCGTGCTAGGTTGTGGTGTATGACTCTGCCGTGAGCGTGCTAGGTTGTGGTGTATGACTCTGCCGTGAGCGTGCTAGGTTGTGGTGTATGACTCTGCCGTGAGCGTGCTAGGTTGTGGTGTATGACTCTGCCGTGAGCGTGCTAGGTTGTGGTGTATGACTCTGCCGTGAGCGTGCTAGGTTGTGGTGTATGATTGCCTGAGCGTGCTAGGTTGTGGTGTATGACTCTGCCGTGAGCGTGCTAGGTTGTGGTGTATGAGACCATATTGACTATATAGCCTATATTGTTAAGGGAGTAAAGAGGGAAGTTTACTGTGTTGTACATAATTCGAGGGAGGTGGCGTGATGTGGATGGTTAGTAGTATGGATCATCTGCTGTGTATGTATATCTATATGTAATGTTGGTCATATATGGATCATCTGCTGTGTATGTATATCTATATGTAATGTTGGTCATATATGGCGTGGTCTATTTCATGTGTGTGATAAATGCTGGTCCTGTTGTGTGACTCTGAGGTGGTCATGTGATCTGTTAGTGACTGATTTGCTGGTTGTCTGTTGTAGTGTGACGATACATCATAACAGTTTGAGTCTGTTGCAGTGTGGTGGTGATGTGATCTGATTGGCTGGTTGTAATGTTCTGATGGCACCGTAGTTGTTGGATCTGATTGGCTGTTTGTCTGTTGCAGTGTGGTGATGACGGGCTCCTACAATAATTTCTTCCGGATGTTTGAGCGCGGCGGTCGCCAAGACGTTACTCTGGAGGCGTCGCGGGAGGTCAGCCAACCGCTGATGGTCCTGAAGCCGCGTCGCGTGTGTGCCGGCGGAAAACGCAGGAAGGACGAAGTGGGCGTCGACAGTCTGGACTTCAGCAGGAAGATCCTGCACACCACATGGCATCCCCATGACAACATCATCGCCGTAGCGACCACTAACAACCTCTACATTTTCCAGGACAAGCGCTAACTTGCATTAAAGCTCCTTAAGCTGATTGGCTAGGGAATGCAGTATGATCAGGACCAGGCTCTGGTGACCGGGTCTCCCAGACCAAAGGCAAACATCACTTCCTGTTTTGATCCCCCTCTCCTTACTCTCCTCTACTGTAAGACAAAACACTCCAACCTCACAGGCATTCCATCGGCTCATCTGGATGTGCATTTTACTGTTTTTGATGTACATTATTGTTTTTTAATGTCCTACAGATTTTATTTTATTACTCTGTTTTGTCATATTACATTTCTTTGGTTTCTTGATTTGACCCACTCCTCCACTGAAGTGCCCAAAGATGGTTGCACTGACGTAGCAAAGATGCTCACACTTATCCTGAACTGTCCTGCACTGTGAGGACTCGTTGCCATGGCAACTGTCTCAGCCTCACGTGGTTGTGCAGCCTCCTTGGTGGATGCAGGAGACGGACCAGGACTGCCAGACCAACTACACACACACACCTCAGAGAAGGACCAGCCCACACACACTGCACACACACACACACACACACACACACAGCATATAAGTGAGAGTCTCCCAGCAGTATGGGGCCAACACACACACACACACACACAGCATACACACAGCATTGTCTGCTCGGAGAAGGACCAGCCCACACACACACAACACACACACATGCACACACACACACAGCATTGTCTGCTCAGAGAAGGACCAGCCCCCTGTAAATGTTGCCACACACACTCATGGTTTTACTGTAATTCTGCAGGTTAAGAGTTAATGGTTTCTCATCATCTTGGTAATAATGTTCCCTCGTTTTGTTTTTGTATGTATTTTATATTTGATTCATTTCAATGTTCTTTTGTTTGTTTGTATTGGTGTTTTTATATGAGAGGGTAAGCGCTATATATAGCTGGAGTTCTTTTTCTACAGATTCAAACAGGGCGGGGCTGATCTGATCCTGAACTGCAGCACTGGGGGGGCAGTCCAGTCTGGTCCTGGCCAGTCGTTGTGACTGTCCTGCGTTAACTTTAGACTGTAAAATGGTGGACTGTAGCTGTCCTGCATCATCTTGAGCACTGAGCTGGTTGTAGACGGCTGACTGTAGCTGTAGCTGTAGCAGTCTTGTACTGTCTGCAGGCTGTGAGACAGTTGACCGTAGCTGTAGCAGTCTTGTACTGTCTGCAGGCTGTGAGACAGTTGACTGTAGCTGTAGCAGTCTTGTACTGTCTGCAGGCTGTGAGACAGTTGACCGTAGCTGTAGCAGTCTTGTACTGTCTGCGGGCTGTGAGACAGTTGACTGTAGCTGTAGCAGTCTTGTACTGTCTGCGGGCTGTGAGACGGTTGACTGTAGCTGTCCTGCGTTGTCTTCAGCATTGTCTGCTGCTTATCAAATGGCTCCTTCTAACTGTCCTGCGTAGTGGTGTCCTGCATTATCTGGAGCTTTGCTGCTCAGTCTGAGGTTGAAGACTAAATTCTGTGTCATCCTCACACCGTTGGTTGTTGGATGGCTCACCCTCGGGTCCACACCTCCTGTCCTGTGTAGCGAAGGTCCACGCTTCCTGTCCTGCGCGGTCATGGTCCACTGCTTCTGTCGTCTGGAGTGCTGTGATGAGCTGTTTGTAAGAGACCCCCATACTGTCCTGTCTAGTGATGTGCAGTGATGTTCTGCGTCAGCGGCGTCCTGTCTGAGATGAACAGGACTGCTCAGGAGGTGAAGTGCAGGGTTGGAGGGGTGGGAACAGAGCAGTGACTGGATGAGGATTGAGGGTGTGGATATATATGTATATACAAGCTGTCTGTGGGTGTGGATGTGTTTGTGTGTGTAACGTGTATGCAGCTGTGGAGGTGTGGATGGCGTGCTTGTGTGCGTGTGTATGGAAGCGTTCTGGCGCCTGCGAGTTTCCCATCTCCTCCCTGGTGGTGACCGCTGGTGCTTGTTTTGCTCCCCCCTCGGATAGGTGCTCCATTCCTTTGCTTCAGTGGGTGGAGGACATGTGGGCGTCACTAAGTGACCCAGGACTAGCAGATGCAATAGGAAGACCTGACTCTGATCTCTCTCTCCCCTGTGTCTGAGTAGAGGTCCTCTTATCAGACTGGTGCTGTCCATGGTGACACACAGATGCTCATCTTAGACTCACCCCCACTTCACAAATGGTGGGTTCAGATGAACCATCGTCCCTTTTCTGACCAATCAGAGCAGATTCTGAACCATCATTCCTCTGATAATCAAGTGGAGCAGAGACTGAACCGTTACCCCTCTGCTGACCATTCAGAGCAGAGATTCTGAACAGTCATCACCACCACCACCACCACTCTTTAAGCAAAGACATCTCGCTCTCCGAAGAGGTGTCTCTCTCTCTCTCTTAGAGCAAAGACATCCCTCTATCCGTAGAGGTGTTCCTCTCTCTCTTAGAGCAAAGACATCCCTCTCTCCGTAGAGGTGTCTCTCTCTCTCCTAGAGCAAAGACATCCCTCTCTCCGTAGAGGTGTCTCTCTCTCTCCTAGAGCAAAGACATCCCTCTCTCCGTAGAGGTGTCTCTCTCCTAGAGCAAAGACATCCCTCTCTCCATAGAGGTGTCTCTCTCTCTCCTAGAGCAAAGACATCCCTCTCTCCGTAGAGGTGTTCCTCTCTGTCTCTGAGCAGGCATCCCTCTCTGCAGAGGTGTTCCATGGTCTCTGTGTCTGAGCAAAGACACTCCTCTCTGCAGAGGTGTTCCATGGTCTCTGTGTCTGAGCAAAGACACTCCTCTCTGCAGAGGTGTTCCATGGTCTCTGTGTCTGAGCAAAGACACTCTTCTCTGCAGAGGTGTTCCGCTCTCCTGTCTCTGAGCAAAGACACTTGTCTTTGCAGAGGTGTTCCATGGTCTCTGTGTCTGAGCAAAGACACTCCTCTCTACCTCTAAGCAAAGACACTCCTCTCTGCAGGGGTGTTTGATCAGAGGTGTGTCTGCCTAATGCTGCGCAGGAGCAGAATGGGCCGTTATGCAGCCTGTCCATCTTGACCACTCAGCAATAATGTGTCTTTTCTGAATCTAGTCGTACCCCCTTACACCCTAAACCCCCAACCTTCAATCACTCGATTGCTATGAGTCACCTTCCTTATTGGCTCATTGGTAGGAATCACCTTCTTGATGGCTGGTTTCTGTCACTCACCAGGGCTTAGAGTTTAGGAGGCGTTGACATTCAGACCCTGGTTTCCAGGCAACCCACGGTAGGCTAGACAGGAGCTGAAGAAACAGTGCGACAGGCTTCATCTAAGAGATCCAGACTGAGAGCTGCTCCTTAATCTTGCGTTCAGACACACTGCCAAGCATGGCCAGGCATTAATCCCCTGAGCTAAGACTTGATGCACTTACCATTGGCCTGTGTGGAGACTCGGGCCAGTATAGAGTGGGGCACCTGGTGGCAGCCCTCTGCCTCTGTCTGTTTGGGACACAACGTAGAGTACTAATTAGCTCACGAAGACTGGGGAGTGTACGCGTGTGTGTGTGTGTGTATGCGTGCGTTTGCGTACATGTGTATGTGTATGTGCGTGTGTGTGTGGCATTAAAAAGGGTGTCTGTCATGGCTGAAAAGAGGCAAGGCTGGGTGGTATTATTGATTTCAGAACAAGAGTGTGTGTGTGTGACCACTGCTCATACAGGATGGCTTTAAGCAGGAGAACATGAAATATCAGACCTATGTAACAATGACAAACTTCAAAACCAAATAAAACTTCATCAATCAAACTTGTCCCACTGTGTTTCAGGGTAGTTTTTGTTTTGTGTGTGTGTGTGTTTCAGGGTAAAGTGTGTGGGGTGGGGGGTGTAGGTAGAGTTGGGGTGCATGGAGTAAAAGACCCCACAATTCCTTGCGCTATGAAACTAAAACAACCAATCAACTGGGCATATCAGTGTAAGTGTACGTGGATTTGGATTCTCTTAAAATCATTGTGGTCTATTCCTATGAACTCATTTATCTCTCCTTGACCCTGTGACCTCTTTTTTTTTTTTTTTTTTGTGGAAGTTCATTTACAACAGTGGCGCTGCCGGAGTGTGTGATTGGTTGAAGGCTGAGCCAATCACTTGAGATGAATTCAGAGTTCAAGATAACAGAACATTGCAAAACTTTTTGTCCGTCACCTCATAATAATATGTGGATGCATTTAATGGGGCTTGGATAAAAAGACTAAACAAATAGCAAGTGATGACCTCAGCTGTGTCTGTGAGCAACAAAGCTAACAGTTCAGCTCGCCTCTGTTTCTGCTGAATTAACCGATGCTCCGTTTCATGACTCTTGATGTTAGTAGTGTATCCAGTCATGGAGTGAAATACGGGAATAGATCTTGACCATCATCCCAGAGAGAAGCCAGATTAAATCATCTGATTGGTCTGGATTTAAAAGGCTGTCACATGTAAAGAAACCTTTTATGTAGATATTCTGAACAGGAATGATAGCAGAGTGGGAGTCAATAATGTTTGTTTATTCTTTCAGTACTTTCCCCCCCCAGTGTGTCAGACTAGATCAATAGATAGATATTTCATCATCCCGTAGAAAATTCTGGAATCTTCTACAACATGGCATACATGTATTATAAAAAATCTGAAAAAATGTGCCATTCAGGGTACTAATGTGTTTGGTGTGGAAGTAGTGTGGAATGTGCAGGAGGGTGCTATGCTAACCCGAGTGCAAAAGTGTCAGTGCAAGTACATGTCCAGTGCAGATTCTGTTCCAGGCAGAGTGTAAGGAGGCTACACTTTATAAAACACAATAAAAAAACAACATAAGCAGTTCAGAGGGCAGTGCAAAAGTTTAGTCCAGTCCAGTTAAAGAAAAGACTAATGACTTAAAAGACTGGGTAATAGAATGGGTGGGTGGAGGATTTTGTACAGGGGGCTGATATAGCCAGTAAGAGTCCAGTCCAGTCTTGGCTTGGGTAGGGTAAGTAAAAAAGAAAAGTAAAAAGTAGACCAGGTGAGGTCCAGGCGTGGGGCATGGGGTCACTGTGTGGTGTAGAATCAAGCAGATCAGTCTGTCTCACACTTCCTCTGTGTAATGTTGTAGAGCTTTATGTCCCGTGGGACAAAGGACCCTCTACGCCTGTCAGTTGAGCATGTCAGGGACAGGAGTCTGCCACTGAACACACTCTCTGTCTGGAGAGTGTGTTGTGCAGGGGGTGAAGGTCAGAAGGTCAGACTGGTAGAACAGACTGATAGTTTGCTGCTGATGCTGAAGGACCTCAGCGTCCTGAGGAAATATAGAGCCTGCTCTGTCCCTTCTTGTAGAGTGTGTCAACACCCGATAATTGCAGTGTTATCAGACAACTTCTGCATGTGGCATGTCTGAGTTGTATCTGAAGTCAGAGGTGTACAAAGTGAATCGTGCAGGGAATAGAACAGTTCCCTGTGGCGCACCAGTACTGCTTACAACAGCCCCAGATGTGAAGTCCCCCCAGTCTCACAAACTGGGGTCTCTGTGCGAGATGGTTTGTGATCCAGGTTACTAGGCACAGGTCCATTCCCATCTGCAGTAGTTTGTCTCTCAGGATGGTGTTGAAGGCGCTGGAGAAATCAAAGAACATAATTCTCACAGCATTGCCTCCTTTGTGCAAGTTCAGGTCCAGGGCAACACTGTGTGTGTGTGTGTGTTAATTGCTTTCCATTAGCTAGGTTCCTGTCTGTCTGGCCATTCAGGGAACGCAAAGGCTTCACGTTTCCGTGGTACAAAATCTGTATATATTTATGCATTTACATTTATCATTTAACAGACACTTTATCCAAAAAACTTACAAAAGAGGAGAACATTCAGGCTACAGCACAATGGAAAAAAACTAACAAAGAGTGCTGGCGTAAAATTTGCAGTATTTTAAGTTGAAAGTGCAATAGTGTAATTGCAGTATAGAGAGAGATTAAGAATAAGAGGTTAAGTGCATTCCTGGTATTCAGAAATTCAAGCCAGGAGATCTTCTTGGGAGGCTGGGTCTTTAAAAGTCTCTTGAAGGTGGAGAGGGTATCAGTTGATCTAGTAGCACTTGGAAGGTCATTCCACCAGCGCTGAACAACACATATGAAGAGTCTGGATTGACCTGCGTGAGGTGTTGGCTGTGCTAGGTAACGTTCCTTGGAGGAGCAAAGTGGTCGGCGGGTGACATAGGGCTTTAAGAGAGTACTGAGGTAGATGGGAACAGAACCATCAATCACCCTGTAGGCCTACATCAGTGCTTTGAATATGTAATATGTCCCTGCATTGTTGTTCACTGTCTCTTCTACAGAATTCAGCCATTTGAGCATTAAATAGGGAAGATAATTTATGAATATTCTTGCAGCAATATTACACAAAGGACTTAATAAAATCCACTAAAGTTAGAGCACTCAGACTGAATCGAACTCGCTTTTTTTAATTCGGCCAAAAGGTTGCCCGAGTGATGACGTCTTAGTTCAGGTGGGGCCACGGGCGGGAGGGGGATGGTGGCTCCGTGTGCGCGCTCCCGCGCCGGAATATGCGCGTCATGCTGAGTGACTGCTGACTGGAGAGGCAACATGTCCAGCACAGCCGCTGCTCAGCAAAACAACAACGAAGAACCAGGACTGAACGGTAGGAACTGTGGGCTTTTTCAACTGTTACGAACTCCCTGGTAAAAATGTAACGTTCTATGGAAAACCGCTGTGTCTATGCGCCATATTTACTGATATTATGTAACATCTATTGTTTCACTTCGTTCAGTGGTTGGAATTTCCTCCTCTCATGCAGGGAGGGGTTGAGGGCGGTCATTTCCTTTCGTCACTTTTAAAGCCACCAATAACATGGTTTTATGGGTGCGCTTGATTGGGTAATGTGTGATTGATTGAGAACGAACCAATGAGAGCTTAGTATGAATTTTCGCGTGCCGTCGGGGCGGTACCATGCCTTATCAAAACAAGCCAAGAGAAGATGTAGGGTAAAATGGAGACGGGGGCGGGGTGGGAGACGAGAAGAACTAGGCAAGTGTTACAGAGCTGAGTTTGTGTGTGATGTGGACAACGAGCATCACTCTGTTACATACTGATGCGATTTTCTTTCTATTCTGTTTCTAATATTTTATTCTCGGGGGTATTTCACTCGCTTTAACTTTGGCCTAGTTTAATGCTCGCACTCTTCACAAAGACATCTGTTTGCGTGTGTCGCTCCTTGCAAAGTATTGATGCCACGTAGGATAAAGTCTCAAAATAAGAAGTCATAACAATTTTGCTATTAAATGGTCTACACGACTTGCGACTGTTATGCGACTGCTATTGTTACTGGTAACTTCATTTGAACACTTGAGAACATTTTGTTCTGAGCGTCGAGTTGAGCTTTCCACAGACTTACAAGTACGTCTTGCATGCTTGCGTGCATCCCTCCTCTCTCTGTCGTATTTGCGGCAGTTTCCCTGATTGACTTTACCCAAACACACCTTACACACACACACACACACACTCCACAGAATCCAGGTCTCTTATAGTCCAATATTTGTTCCCGAAATATGTTTATCCAGACTTCCCAGTCATTTTTGTGGCTGTGCAATGTGCAAAGGGAAATATGACGATGCTGTGATGACTGTAGAATTTATGGAGCAG
>PYXC01000769.1:180000-182500 GCA_015244755.2 Tenualosa ilisha
TAACAACAGGACCCAGACTGTATGATAGTCAGGGCAGGGGGACAGAAACAGGGAGGCTGAGCTGAACTGGAGCTAAATGGTAGAGTGAAGGCTATTGCCTGTAGTTACTGAGGGAGGCTGATTCTCAGAGTTAACTGTGACCATGACAGCAGAGCACTCAGAGGATAAAAACACCCAGCTTTCATAATCTGGTTCATAATACGTCACCAATTCCTCTTTAAGCAGCTAACTAACTTCACTTTGGAGCACTGGCCCTAGAGTCCCTGGGCTGCTTATCCTCAGGGTGACTCACGTGCGTGCACACACACACACACACACACTCACACACACACACACACACACACACGCAGGCCTCTCAGGTAGAAATGCACTGATATTTGGATCGGATATTAGTCCCAAGCTTATAATGAACACAACAACCCCGATGTCACTGTGCACTACTTTTACTGTGCACTAGTGTTAGTGTGCACTACTTTTACTGTGCACTAGTGTTAGTGTGCACTACTTTTACTGTGCACTAGTGTTAGTGTGCACTACTGTTACTGTGCAGTAGTGTTAGTGTGCACTACTGTTACTGTGCGCTCAGCTGGCTTACAAAGAATAGACATGGGATAGCATGTCAGCTAGGTGCAGCTATAAGGCAAGAAACACACTGTTAAGTGCTATTAGTAAAATCATCATAAAGTCAAGGTCATTTACTATAAGTTTTAATGAACAACCATATTTCACCTGGATTCCTGTTAGCAAAATTAGCACATGTTGAGTCTGCTTGTCAGCACTGAAGCAGCCATAGGCTACTCACCAAACACAAGACACATCTCCCCTATAATCCAACAAAGTTTCTGCTCAAGTTGTTTATGAGTATTTATTTGAACTGATGCAATAGCAAACATAATCAACAGCTGCAGCAGCCCACTGGTTTCTCCCATCACCTCACATAGAAACAAAGATGATTTCACCCGAGTCCTGTGATGTTGGGTTCATGCGTTACCTTTAGAGTGGCAGGTGCCTAATTAGACCCAGGTTTACAAACACCAAAAACATCAAATGTAATCACACCTGCACACACTTGTTTATTTTTTAATAATATTCTATCTAACAGTTTATTTTATTAATGTCGATGTTCTTTTGTTCTGTTGTCTTGGCTTGGAAAATAATGCCCAGTTAGGAGAGTAGGGCGATCAAAGCTGTGGACGATGCCTGTCTCTTAATTCAGTGGAGATATCGGATTGGTATTGGGAATCAACCAATATGCAAAACCAATGTATTAGAATCAGTATCGGAACTAAACCCCTGGATCGGAATGAGTATTGGAACTAAACCCCTGGATCGAAATGAGTATTGGAACTAAACCCCTGGATCGAAATGAGTATTGGAACTAAACCCCTGGATCGGAATGAATATTGGAACTAAACCCCTGGATCGGAATGAATATTGGAACTAAACCCCTGGATCGGAATCAGTATCAGAACGAAAAAAGTCAGATCAGTGCATTTGTACTCTCAGGATCCGGTGCTGATGTGTTTGTGTGTGTGAACACACACTCTGGTGTTTGCTCTGTGAGAGACCAGTGTTTTTAGGGCCTGGCCATAAAACAAAGCAATCAGGACTCAGTGCTGTTTGTCAAGCAAGCCATGTTCCTGCTACTTGATTGTTTTAGAGGCCTCTGACACACACACACACACACACACTCACTCACTCACTCACTCACTCACTCACTCCAAACCCAATGGAATGTGTGGCTCTGCCACTGTCATGGAAACACAGTGTGACAAAGGGTGTTGCCAGGGAACAACAAAATCTGAGAGACCCATGGGAGCTCATCATCTGCTCACACAAGGCCTGACAGAGAGACTCAAGACCCAGGAGAGAGCCAGGGGCCGAGAGCGCCGGTCTAGACTACAGGAGAGATGGTCTAGACTACAGGAGACACAGAGAGATGGTCTAGACCACAGGAGACAGAGATGGTCTAGACCACAGGAGACAGAGATGGTCTAGACCACAGGAGAAATGGAGAGAGCGAGTCTAAACCAAAGAAGACAGAGATGGTCTAGACCACAGGAGACAGAGAGAGCGAGTCTAGACCACAGGAGACAGTGGGAGATGGTCTAGACCACAGGAGACAGAGATGGTCTAGACCACAGGAGAAATGGAGAGAGATGGTCTAGACCACAGGAGACAGAGATGGTCTAGACCACAGGAGAAATGGAGAGAGCGAGTCTAAACCAAAGAAGACAGAGATGGTCTAGACCACAGGAGACAGAGAGAGATGGTCTAGACCGCAGGAGACAGAGAGAGATGGTCTAGACCGCAGGAGACAGAGAGATATGGTCCAGACCACAGGAGACAGAGAGAGATGGTCTAGACCGCAGGAGACAGAGAGAGATGGTCTAGACCGCAGGAGACAGAGAGAGATGGTCTAGACCACAGGAGACAGAGAGAGATGGTCTAGACCACAGGTGAAATGGAGAGAGAGGGTCTAGACTACAGGAGACAGAGA
>PYXC01000769.1:185000-197500 GCA_015244755.2 Tenualosa ilisha
TGGTGCAGCAGGGACAAAAGGCACAGGCATAGTAAGCAGTAGAAGTCAAAGACACAAAAAGATCCTCTGTTCAGTCCGGCTTTGGAACCCCTGTCCAGTGGCTAATGGAAAGTGTTCTGTGTGTGTGTGTGTGTGTGTGTGTGTGTGTGTGTGTGTATGATGTGCGTGCGTTTAGGGAGTTCCACTTCAGGCACCCTCGGCGCTCTGTGACTTTGAGCATGAGGAAGACAGGAGCGATGAAGAAAGGGGGCGTGTTCTCTGCCGAGTTCCTCAAAGTGTTCATCCCCTCTCTCGTGCTCTCCCACATCCTGGCCCTCGGCATCGGGTAAGTCTCCCCCTAGAACCAGAACCAGAACCAGAACAGCTCAGCTCTCTCTACTTCACACATCCACTCTCTAGAGAACCTAGGGTTAGAAGAACCACTCTCACTGTATAACAGAACCGTTCTCCAGCGCCATATCCTAGAACTGGATCACAGAACAGTTCTCTCGAGCCATCTTCTGTCTCTGTACAACAGAATCATTCTCAAGAGCCATCTCCTCTCTTTGTTTAAAAGAACCGTTCTCTTGAACCTCCTCCGAGAACTGTGTAAGAGAACCGTTCTCTAGAGCCATCTCCTAGAAATGCTCTGAATGAGTGACTGTATGTGTACAGTGTAGCCAAACCTGTTGATGTTTCTCTCTCACTCTCTCTTTCTCTCTTGCTCTCTGTTTCTCTCTCACTCTCTCGCTCTCACTTTCTTTCTATCCCTCTCTCTCCAGAGTCTACATTGGGAAGAGGCTGGCCACTCCCTCCACCAGCTCCTTTTAAACCCCAAACCAAAACAGTGCCTGGACATTCTCTCTCTCTCTCTCACACACACACACACACACACACACACACACACTAGCACCTGGATGTTCTCTTGGAAGCAGCTGTGGCAAAGAATTGTGCTAAAGCATCTCCACATGTGTTATTAACACCCCTCTTCTCCTCTGCTTCATGCTGTCCCTCCCTCCTTCCTCTCCTCTCCTCCTCTCTTTTCCTCTCCTCTCCCCTTCTCCTTTCCTCTCCTCTCTTCTCTTCTCCTCTCCCTCTTCCTCTCCCCATCCTCTTCCTCTCCCCTCATCCCTCTCTCCTCTCCTCTCCCCTCCCCTCATCCCTCTCTCTCTCTCTCACTCTGTTTTTTTGACTTGTGTGTGTGTTTGTTTTTTTGACTTGTGTGTGTGTTTGTTTTTTGTTTGTTTTCATTTGTTTGTGTTTTTGTTGCTGGCCTCTTGTTTGCTTCACTTGATTGGCTTTCTGGTGATGTGTCTAATTGGTGTGGTGTGCAGAAGTGTGTGTGTGTGTGTGTGTGTGTGTGTGCGTGTGTGTGTGTCTCAGGCAGGTCATAGGGCCCAACTGCCACTTCTACACAGACACACACACTTCTGTACTGCAGGGTTCCTTGTGCTGGCAGTGAGTGTGTGTAGGTGTGTGTGTGTATAAGAGCACGTGGCTGTGTGTGTGTGACGCCGACACAGTGAACTGCAGCATTTAAGCATTCCAGTTGCCCCTCATTTTGATTGTGTGGAGACGTTTGTGTGTTGTGTTTGTCAAGCTGCGCACTGCAAACAAATCCCAAACCCCAAACACACACACACACACACACAAACACACAGGGAGATCAGTGTGTAGAGTCTCACACCCAGTCTGTATTCTTACTGCCTACTGGATCAGAGAGGAACACTTGGGACTGACTGCTCTCTGTCTTTAAAGACAGACTGCTCTGTCTCTCTGAGGACGGACTGCTCTCTGTCTTTAAGGACAGACTGCTCTCTCTCTCTGAGGACAGACTGCTCTCTGTCTTTAAAGACAGACTGCTCTGTCTCTCTGAGGACGGACTGCTCTTTGTCTTTAAGGACAGACTGCTCTCTCTCTCTCTGAGGACGGACTGCTCTCTCTCTCTGAGGACGGACTACTCTCTGTCTTTAAAGACAGACTGCTCTGTCTCTCTGAGGACGGACTGCTCTCTGTCTTTAAAGACAGACTGCTCTGTCTCTCTGAGGACGGACTGCTCTGTCTCTCTGAGGACGGACTGCTCTCTCTCTCTGAGGACGGACTGCTCTCTGTCTTTAAAGACAGACTGCTCTGTCTCTCTGAGGACGGACTGCTCTCTGTCTTTAAAGACAGACTGCTCTGTCTCTCTGAGGACGGACTGCTCTCTCTCTCTGAGGACGGACTGCTCTCTGTCTTTAAAGACAGACTGCTCTGTCTCTCTGAGGACGGACTGCTCTCTGTCTTTAAAGACAGACTGCTCTGTCTCTCTGAGGACGGACTGCTCTCTCTCTCTGAGGACGGACTGCTCTCTGTCTTTAAAGACAGACTGCTCTGTCTCTCTGAGGACGGACTGCTCTCTGTCTTTAAAGACAGACTGCTCTGTCTCTCTGAGGACAGACTGCTCTCTCTCTCTGAGGACGGACTGCTCTCTCTCTCTGAGGACGAACTGCTCTCTGTCTTTAAGGACAGACTGCTCTGTCTCTCTGAGGACAGACTGCTCTGTCTCTCTGAGGACGGACTGCTCTCTGTCTCTGAGGACGGAATCTCTCTCTCTCTGAGGACGGACTGCTCTCTGTCTTTAAAGACAGACTGCTCTCTCTCTCTTTGAGGACAGGAGGACGGGCCGTTCTCTCTCTCTCTGAGGACAGACCACTCTCTCTCTCTTCGAGGACGGGCGTTCTCTCTCTCTCTCTCTCTGCTTGTTGTTTCATTTCTGTTGTGTTTTGTTTTGTTTTGTTCTGATTTTGTTTTCTTGTGACGTGCCTAAAGATTAGTTAGCCCCCACTGCCTGTATTGCATGTGTGTGTTTAGCACCAAGTGACGTGTCCAGCGGGGGTATCAGCTTGGGGAGGAACTGTGAATGACGTGCAGACAATGTGTAGCTTCAAACAGCAAGATAAACTAGTGGCCCCCGTGGGAGAGGCTCCGGCCTGGACGTGGCTCTGATGAGGGGTGGCCTATGGGTCAGAAGCCTGACGTGGATCTCCATCACGCACACCCTCATATATGTTTTATTCTTTCTTTCGAAAGATGACTACGAGAGAAGACCAATACCACCATGCTTGTGTTTTATTTCTTTTGGAGGCTTTTGAAGGTTTTATTTTCTTTTGGAGGGGAAAGACTGAAGGTTCGCTTGGAGGGCAGGGCCCTCATTAGTTACCCAGAATGGTTTGTGTTTCGTTTATTCAGTGATGCAGATGGTGGCCGTGTTGAATGGAGCTCTGTAGTTTCTTTGATTTTTCACGTATTGGGAAGGTAAACTCACATTAAAGATCCAAACACAACCTAGTGTGCGTCACAGGGTCCATCTTTTCACCCCCCCCCCCCCCCCCCCCCTCCCAAGCCCTCCAACCCACTCACACATTTAAGGCTTTAAAAACACCACTCTGGAGACTGATCTTTGAACCGGACATGAACATATACAAGTGATGTTCTTATTTTTTGAAGTTTCATTTGGGATCCAAACTCCAAACTAAGCGGATGGGTCTGCAAAGGCCTCACTGGTAGTAGTTGTCCGTCTGGGATGAATTTTATATCTGAATTTTGTAAGTGTAGAATAGATGGACTGAAACTGTTAATGACAAGCTAGTGTGAGTTAGCTGGCGCTATGGTAAGTCTTCCAAGACATCCACTCAGCGTCCTAACTAACCATGCGCCTCTGTCACATTTAGGCCTGCTCATTGTTTCAGCACAGCTAGCCAGCTAAGACTCACTGTAATATTTAAGTGTAAAACCATAGACATCTGCTGGGTATTAAGCTTGGGCTGCTAGAAATATTAGCTTACCCTAGTTATACTCTACATAGGCAGGCTATAGTGTGTTAGCTTAGCCTGGGCCTGTTATAGGCAGGCTATAGTGTTAGCTTTGTCTGAGCCTGTTATAGGCTGGCTGTGCTTTATTAGCTTAGCATAGGCCTGGTAGAGGTGGGTTGTATTGTGCTCATTAAGGCCTGGCACAGTAGCCCAGGAGAACTTAGCAATTATTCACCAAAGCACACATTCACAGCACCTTCATGCCCCCCTGATCGTGCAGCCTGTGTGTGAGGACCAGTGAGTCTCCAAATCTGTGTTGTGTTGGAACTATAATCAGTATCAAGACATGGAGGACCGTGCATGCCTGTGTATGTCCGTGTGTGTGTGTGTGTGTGTGTGTGTGTAACTGCTCTGAGACTGTAAATGTGAGGGCGTAATGATTTTGATTAATCCCAGGTGCATGGTGATGTATTGCGTGTGTGTGTGTGTGTTGTATGTTTGTGTGTGTTGTTGCTGTGGAATTATGGGTAATCTTGCGGACAGGGAAGCATGACTCCTGGCCCTCAGTGGCTTTCCACTGGTGCATGGTTTGATCTGGTGTTGTCATGGGAACAGCATGGAACAGGACGATGCCCCAGCCTTGTGTAAAATATCCAATGGATGCCATCTAGAGCAACTCAATCTAGGTGCTTCATTTGACCTGTCATTGTCTTCCTGTGCCTAAATGCATCTGAAATCTGCTCACCCTTGTGTTCTCTTGCCTAAATGTATTTCATTCATCACTTCACAGCAGGCTAAATGTGAAGTTGCCATCAGCAAATGGAAATACCAGGGTTTGGTTTTGACTGTTGCTCATTCTGGAGTCACTTTATTTAGAGTTTGACTCAGAATTACACACACACACACACACACACACACACACACACACCTGACTGATGCTGCACACATACGCCTACCTGGACATGTGTGTGTGTGTGTGTGCGTGTGTGTATGTGTGTGTGTACATGCGCCGTTATCAGATGATGGGATGTTGCCTGTACTAAGGTGACCAGACCTCCGAGATGAAAATCGGGGACTTTTCCCTAAATTCTGTTTCTACAGTCACTGTCATTCAAAAAAGTGATGTTTTAGCTCCAAAAATCGGGGACAAAGCGTTTTGTGTTGTATTTTATCAGGGACAGACCACCAAAATCGGGGACTGTTCCCGGAAATCGGGGTGGTCTGGTCACCTAGCCTGTGCTATCATTCATGAAAAAAAGACGTATTTTCATGCAGTGGCATCATTATTGTAGATGTGGTCCTTTGCAGACGGTGTCAATCTGTCATTTCTGGTTTCATACACAAAACCCACATTAGTAATTGCACAATAAACACTGGGCTAGACCCAGTTTCATTAGGAGGGAAACCTGATAACTCATGACCAGAGATTGAGTGAATATACTCAAGACTTGCACAAACTTTGTATCAAACTTCAGGTTCAAATTCAGAATGAGTAGAAGACAATGTACAATACCTTCCTTAGGAGTCTCAAAAGGACACAATCAAAACTGAACTTTCCCAAACTCAAGGTCACTCATCAGACTGCGCAGACTGTTGTGTTTCAGTGGGGTGGACCATAGTGCAGTGCCTACAAACTAGTCATTTGCATCTTTGATAACACACTCCTCACATATTATTTCTAAACAGCTCACACACACACACACATACTCCACCTCCAGGAACCTCTGAGCTGATCTCCCAGTGGTCAGACGTGTGTGGGTGGAGATATGAGGCCAGAGGAGTACCACACATCTGAGTTTCTCCAGACTCCTTCTCCCTTCTCTGGAGAGCCGAACGTGTGTGTGAGTGAGGGGTGGTTGGGTGTTCGGAGACAGATGTCATTGAGCCAAAGCTTTGTCTTTTCTGTTGATGTGCTCCCTGTGTGTGTCATGGGATGAATAAGCCGCTGTACTTGTGATGGCACCTCCAGTTGAATTAAAGGCACAGTAACCCATTTGGCTTTATGTGTGTGCGCGTGTGAATATCATACCAAGTGGACATGAATACAAGTTCACGGTGGCCTCAACTGGAGCATGGTAGCTGAAAGTTTCAGACCCAACCCAAGCATCTACTGAGTGCTGAATGAGATCAGGGCCTCCTGCCAGCAGAGACTGAGGATCACCACCGATCTCTACCACCTGAGAATGTGCTCATTACTGCCACCTCATGGCTGTGCTCGCTACTGTTCATTCATCAGGCAGCAGATGGATGACAGATGACCAGTCAAACACATCAGACACGCGTTGTCTTTCTGTGGTGAGGTGTTAATGGTTTCATTTCAGTCTCAGTATTGCATTGTGGCCAGATTTGCTGAACTTTGACCCTGTTGGCATTGACCTTTCATTGTTGCAGCAGAGTTTTTAGCAGAATCAAACTAGCAGACTATTTCTTTTATCTTGTGGCTCCTGCAGCCTGCAGTATATTAGTCAAATGCAAAATTGTCATTTTTTAACAAGCATAGTGGCAAGGACAAGCCAAGCTTCTCAATGGTTGTCATGTGTAAAGGGCTTTACAGTAATGACTCATGAGAGTGCACAGTGATCTCTGGTTGAGCCATATTCCCTGAAAGAATTCCTGTTTCCTGCACTAAACATACATCTGGCGAGGGTGCTTGGTGATCTGTGTTTGAGTTGTTTATAAATCCTATTTCCTGGGCTAAACATACATCTGTAACAAGGTCTATTATACTAGAGTGTTATATATTGTAGAATTTTAGTTCTTTTTTCAGTCTGTCATGATTCAATGAAATCACATTTAGAAATGTCACATAAACTGTGTTTATACACTGTGTCACTGACTTGTTACACACTACACTACACACATACTCATTTATAGGGTGCCCAGAGATGATTCCTATTCAGACCCTCCCCTCCAAGCAAGCGTGTTGATCCTGGGACAGCCTAAGCTCTATGCCAGCCCGACTGGACCACTATCCACCCAAACCCCAACACTCTTAAGGACACACCACCCTAACCCCAGCACTCTTAAGGGCACAGACATCCACCCTAACCCCAGCACTTTTAAGGAGGGGACACCGCCATCCGCCCAAACCCCAACACTCTTAAGGACACACCACCCTAACCCCAGCACTGTTAAGGACACAGACATCCATCTCAGCCGCACACACCCTAACCCCATCCATCTGTGTGAACAGGCACAAAGATAAGCAGCCAACAGCAACCAGGAGCCAGGCAGCCCAGCCCGTCTCCCACGGCAACGTGAGATGCTGAGGGGGAGGAGCCTGGGTGCTCCATGGATGTGATTGGATGTAAGCAGGTGTTCTGAGGTTGCATGCAGTGAGGGGGTGGGGTGGAGGAGGATGATTGACATGTGTGCCCCACCAGCATGAGGGGTTTGGCCTCGTGGAGCCCTTCCACATCACTGCTGAGCGCACACATTAAAGCCCCACTTCCTTTCAGGGCTAGCATTGGAGAAACGGCATCGAAATGGAGCCAATGTCCAGCTGTAACAGCAACAGAATTGAATTAAAGCTGTCAGTCTGTAGCAGACAAAGACATTTTAGAGTTTAGCGTTTCATCATTAAGTGGAGCCAACACATTGTGCACAAAGGCCTGCTTGGACCGCAGAGAATGCATGTTTGGGGGGACGTAGTAGGCAAATCATCTTGTCACCACACATTTATTAAGGAATATCTGGACACTAAAAGACTGAACAGAACACAAGAGAGTGTAAGTGGGTGCCTGTTTGACACCAGCGGAGCATGCTGCCCTCGTTAGTGGCATATTGCTCATTAGATATGCATGTTTAATGCACGCCTTTGTGATCAAAGGCTCTGCATGCCTGCAGGGTATCCAGAAACCATTCAGTCAAAGGAATCTGTCTGTGCAAATAATAAGAACGACCCAGAGTGAACTAAGTGAAAAGAAATAAATCACCATACTTTAAACGTTAAACGGCTAAATAAAAATAGCGCAAAAAAAATCCTCCGGCTCGCTGTAGAATAAAAAAGACGGGTGTCCGTCTGATGAGCTGGGCGGGGCACTGCGCATGTACGGTGGCCTTGAAATCTTTCCCTGTCGGCGACTGTCTAAATTGGCTCGGAGCACCACTGAAACGTGAGGAAAGGCTGTCACTGAGACCCTTATTTTCTCTCCAGGACCAGCAATTTCATCCTCCTCGGTGTAAGCGACGCGTTACTGCCACCAGATTGTCGCTGTTCTGCGGGGTCGAGAGACAACGGGTGTCACGTTTGCTGGGCGTCGTCTATTCTCTAGCAGCGGAGGCTCTCAGCATCAATTCTTCCCGTAGCTAGCGATCTGTGGCTAACGCCTGTGAGGTGACCAACACTATCCAGCACCAAGATGTCCGGGTACCAGGGCAAGAAAAACATCCCCCGCATCACGGTAAGAAGATAGATGTTGTCTTTTTTCTACAGGGAAAAAAATCTTCCGACTGTCATTCCGACGCGCGGTAACGTCAACCTACAATCAGTGTCGCCGAATGCCAAGCCAGCGGATTAACCCGAGAGGAGAGATAGTGCTCCAATGCAGCCTGGTTCTTGTTCGCTGCATGTTAACTACCCGTGTGCTTCTGCACGACGGCGCGCCAGCAGAGCCGTGTTCACAGGATAGTGTGTTTTTGAGCCGCCACTTTCAGCAATAAAGTAGGTTACCAAAATGTGTAGAATGCGCCCGCAAGCTATTCATCGAGCGGCACACGGGCGTCTGGAATGGCGTTGCAAGGTGCCGAGCTCTCTCTTTAGACTGTCAGAAACAGCATGATTATTCTGGCCTACCCTTTTTGTCTTTCGGGAACAATACCACGACCTACACAATCTCAGCCAAAGTCATTTGGATGCGCACTGTGAACGAATAAGCCGGTTTGATTTGTTCATTAACGGATCGATGTTGTGTGGACTGGTGTGCCGTGAAGAGGCGGCACCATTGATCAGCCTGTTTCATGATGCACCGATTAGCTCGCGCTGTTCTGTTCGGCAGAGATCGCTCATCGCGCTTCAGATCTAAAATCAAGACCAAGAACCGGACATTCCAGGGGAATGATTACATCTTATTTGTACGTAGTTACAGCAAATTGCTGTTTTGCTCCTCGATAATTTCCAAAAAAGCCGGCGGTGTCCTTTCATACAATAGGCTGAATCTCCACCCCCACCGCCCGGCAGCGGAACCCCTGGTTTGATAACCATGTCAAATGGAGAGAAAGCGTCTCTGGAGAAGCGGGATGAAAATCCTCTTTTGAAAAGTAGGTCAGTGGATGCATCCCACGTCCTTTGATGGTAGCAGCGAGCGACGAGAGAGCTTTTGCTTCAGTGAGCTCAGAACCAACACGAATTAAGATGAGCACAAAACGCTTTGCATCTCGATGTTCCGTCCTCTCCAGATAGATCTTCTAACCACATAGACACAAATTGCAGCCAGGAGAACAGGGCACACACGCGCACACACACACACACACACACACACTCACACCAGAACCTCTCCACAGAGACTGAGACATGTCTGTATAAGTGGGGGAAGCAGATCTGTAGAGGGGTATGTTCATTTTGCCTCCTGCCTTAGCTGTCCCCCGCTGGGGAACCTGACAAAGGCTTGTCATCCACGCCAGCAGCGTGCCGGCCTTGTGCCAGTGTTGTGCCCACTGGGTGCCAGTGTGGTGCAAGGCTGTAACACATTCAGCCAGACAGGGCCTTTAAATGTGCCATCTGAGGTTGTTGGAGCAGACATGTCTCCTCAAGTTCTCCAGGTCCCTGCCTGCCCCAGGCACTGTCAGTGAGATGAGAAACAAACAGGTGGTTAACATAAACAATCCCAGCCAGTCGGCAGTCAACATATACAATTCCAGCCAATCAGCACTGTGCTTCATGGGCATGGAGGGGAGGAGGAAGTGACATCAGCAGTGGAATTGGAATCAGGATTGCGGCAGGTTTGCGACTGCAGGGCACAGTTGGCATAGGGGCAGACGGAGGGCACGGTGGAGCTGAAAGCTGGGCTGGAGATCCCAGTTCTCTCAGGGGTTGCTCAACCTTCCAGTCAGTGCTCTGTGGTGGAGGGCAGAAACAGTCACTGCCAGACGTCTGGAATCAAAGATGTTCTGATTCTAGAACATGAGTGTGTGTGCGCGTATGTGTGTGTGTTCACCAAAGTCTCCTCACAGTCTCTCTCCTGGGGCTGCAGTGTCATCAGGGCAGCAGGAGATCTGGGCCAAATGTCATTCCCACATGGGCTCATGGGTGGACCGATTGTCTGGAACCCCTCCTACCACGTACCACTGTCACCACCTTCCCAGGTGCTTAGGTGTGCTAGTGTGTAGGGTGCAGTATCGGACATTTGGGGTAATAGTGTGTAGGGTGGAGTACTGGACGTTTAGGGTGCTAGTGTGTAGGGTGGAGTATTGGACGTTTAGGGTGGTAGTGTGTAGGGTTGAGTATAGAACGTTTAGGGTGCTGGTGTGTAGGGTTGAGTATAGGATGTTTGGGTGCTGGTGTTTAGGGCTGAGTGTAGGGCGTTTAGGGTGTTGGCGTGTAGGGTTGAGTGTAGGGCGTTTAGGGTGCTGGTGTTTAGGGCTGAGTATAAGGCGTTTAGGGTGCTGGGGTGTAGGGTTGAGTGTAGGGTGTTTAGGGTGCTGGTGTTTAGGGCTGAGTATAAGGCGTTTAGGGTGCTGGGGTGTAGGGTTGAGTGTAGGGCGTTTAGGGTGCTGGTGTTTAGGGCTGAGTACAGGGCGTTTAGGGTGCTGGCGTGCAGGGTTGAGTGTAAGGTGTTTAGGGTGCTGGCGTGCAGGGTTGAGTGTAAGGTGTTTAGGGTGCTGGGGGTGGCTTCAGAGCCTTTGGCTGGTGACTCCTGCTGCCTGATCAGTGGGCATCAGTAATTAGCATTAATTACACTGTCACAGACCAACCCTATCAGTCTCTGCCTCCACATAATTACATGGCATGGAAACATGAGGGTGATTCATCCTTCCTCTTTGCCTCTCTCTCTCTCTCTTTCTCTCAATCTCCCCTTTTCTCTATCTCTCTCTCTGTTTTTCTCTTGGCCCACATACATGAGGAAGTCTTTCTGGTGAACGATAATCAGAGGTTAAGGTTAGGCTGAGGTTAGTATGAGTTAATGTTAGTGTGCTTTGGTTGCCACTAGCATCTGAGCCATTAGCATCTTGCTTAAAAGAGTCCACAGAATTCCGGTATTTTTCCTATTTAACACTTGACTCTTCTGGAGTTACAAGGTGGATGAAGACAGATGGAAAAATAAATGTGACGATTTTCTAAACCGATGTAACATGGAACTACACTCCCATTCCAGCGTGGAACTACACTCCCATTCCAGCGTGATCATCAAGCAAAGCAAGTAGTCCAAGCACAGCTCAGTGAGTCCATCCACTGTGCTTGATTATGATGTAGTCCAAGCACAGCTCAGTGAGTCCATCCACTGTGCTTGATTATGATGTAGTCCAAGCACAGCTCAGTGAGTCCATCCACTGTGCTTGATTATGATGTAGTCCAAGCACAGCTCAGTGAGTCCATCCACTGTGCTTGATTATGATGCTGGCAAGAGAGTATAGCTCCATGATATGTAGGTTTAGAAAATCGCCACACCACAGGGGAGGTGGAAAATGAGTAAACTGACCAAAACGGATCCAATATAAAACAGATCTAAAGCGCATGTCTTTAGGCCTTGTTTATGGTCGTCGGTATCCGTCAGTACACACACACACACACACACACACACACACAGAGCCCTCTCCCAACGTCTGTATCCATCAGTACACACACACACACACACACACACAGACCCTCTCCAACGTCTGTATCCGTCAGTACACACACACACAGAGCCCTCTCCAACATCTGTATCCGTCAGTACACACACACACAGAGCCCTCTCCAACGTCTGTATCCGTCAGTACACACACACACACACACACACACACACACAGAGCCCTCTCCAACATCTGTATCCGTCAGTACACACACACACAGAGCCCTCTCCAACGTCTGTACCTGTCAGTACACACACACAGAGCCCTCTCCAACGTCTGTACCTGTCAGTACACACACACAGAGCCCTCTCCAACGTCTGTATCCGTCAGTACACACACACAGAGCCCTCTCCGATGTCTGTGTCCGTCAGTACACACACACACAGACCCTCTCCAACGTCTGTATCTGTCAGTACACACACACACAGACCCTCTCCGACATCTGGATCTGTCAGTACACACACACACAGACCCTCTCCGACGTCTGTATCCGTCAGTACACACACACACACAGACCCTCTCCGACGTCTGTATCCGTCAGTACACACACACACACACAGACCCTCTCCGACGTTTGTATCCGTCAGTACACACACACAGAGCCCTCTCCGACGTCTGTACTCGTCAGTACACACACACACACAGACCCTCTCCAATGTCTGACATCTGTATCCGTCTGTACACACACACACACAGACCGTCTACGACGTCACAAACCCTCTCCAAGCAGCTCTCTGACGGATGCCAGATACCTCCCCAATATTTGACCTATCTGATGTAATAACGCTCCCCCTACGGACAGTGCAAGCCTCTGATTGGCCCACTTGCTTTGTTTTGATCAGGCTTTGCCTTCATCAGCCCACTGTGGGCAAAATTAGCTACAGGCTAGTTCACAGTTTAAGCTTTGTAATTAATCTCAGACATGGTTTTGGAGACAGTGGGGGGATTTCCTGATTGTAC
>PYXC01000769.1:200000-235000 GCA_015244755.2 Tenualosa ilisha
CACACACACACACACACACACACATATATATATATATATATATATATACACACACACACACACACACACATAGGCTGAGGGCCAACTGGCACTGCCCCCTGATGCCCACTGTATGCTCTATCAGTCATGCAACCTAAACTTCACACTGCCAGTCATGCCAGTGTGTGTGCACCTGTGCGTGGGTGTGAGTGTGTGTGAGTGTGTTAGTGTGTGTCCCTGTGTGAGTGTGTGTCCCTGTGTGTGTGTGTGTGAGTGTGTGTGAGTGTGTTAGTGTGTGTCCCTGTGTGAGTGTGTGTCCCTGTGTGTGTGTGTGTGAGTGTGTGTGAGTGTGTTAGTGTGTGTCCCTGTGTGAGTGTGTGTCCCTGTGTGTGTGAGTGTGTTAGTGTGTGTCCCTGTGTGAGTGTGTGTCCCTGTGTGTGTGTGTGTGAGTGTGTGTGAGTGTGTTAGTGTGTGTCCCTGTGTGAGTGTGTGTCCCTGTGTGTGTGTGTGTGTGAGTGTGTGTCCCTGTGTGTGTGTGGTAGCCTATGTCAGATAGTTAAAGAGGCACCCTGGGAAAATAAATCCTCTGCCTAAATCCCTGAACTATTCCACAGGAATCCATGTTCCTCTGCTCCCTCCCCTCCCTCTCCCTCTCTCTCTCCCTCTATCTCTTCCTCTGTCTCTCTCTCTTTCCCCCTCTCTCTCTCCCTCTATCTCTCTCCCTCTCCCTCTATCTTTCTCCCTCTCTCTCTCTGTCTCTCTCTCTCTCTCGCTCCACTATGAGAGAGGGGATTTAGCCCAAATCATTTTAATGTCCTCTTACACCAGTGTTTGCGTGCTTCTTTGTATTTATGTGTGTGTGTGTTGTTGTGTGTGCGTGTGTTTGTGTGCGTGTGTGTGTGTGTGTGTTTTCACAGGCTTAGACCCACAGGCAGAGGTTGATGTGCTCAGCATTCACTTGAGAGAATCTTTAAATCTTGATTATGTGAGATGCTGTAAATCTGAGTGCGAGTGTGAATCTCTCCCTTTCTGTGTGTGTGTGTGTGTGTGTGTGTGTGTGTGTGTATGTGTGTATGTGTTTAAGAGCATATGAAGGCAGAGAGACTGATGTTTTGTTTTGCCCCATGTGAGTTATTTCTGCCCCAGTCCTCTGTAGAGAGGGAGTGTTTGCCCCACGTCAGACGCCTCATTTGCCCCATGTCAGATCCTTGGTCTACTCCTCCATCCGTCTGAGATATGTGTGAGAAGAGTGTTTGAGGATGGTTGTTCATGTGAGATGTGTGTGTGTGTGTGTGAGAGAGAGAGAGAAGCTCTTGCTGTGTATTGAAGTCATGGGCTCCTAGCACAGGTGAAGTGTGTGTGATGTGCTCCAAGTGGCAGAAGGTGTGTCTTTCTCTCTCACACACACAAACACACACGCAGCATATGAGTGAGAGGTTCCCAGCATTATGGGGCCATGACACACACACACACACACACACACACACACACACACAGAGCATATGAATGGGAGGCCTTGTTTGGGCAAGTGTGTCTGGGCCAGGGTCACTGCAGGATACACAAGCCCCATAAAACTTTTCAATTAAACACACACAATTTATTGTGCACTCACACACACACACACACACACACACACACTCACACACACACACACACACTCACTCACTTTAATGTGCACCGTCAATATGTACAGTAGTGCCTTTGTGTGTGTGTGTGTGTGTGCATGTGTGTGCATGTGTGTGTGTGTGTGTGTGTGTGTGTGTGAGGGGGGGGGGGCTGGGCAGTTGTATGGCAGTGTGAAATTCAGCAGCCTCATTCATCTCTCTAAAGCATCTCGTCATCTCATGGATAGATCTCCATAGATTTCACATTATGAAATGCCATGATGACACACAGCCCCCACACACACACACATACTGTACACATGGTTGCAAACACTTTCACACACACACACACACACACAAATGCATAGATGTGCTCATGCATATACTGCATGTTGACAAAGAGGGCTGCAACAGAGAAAGGGACTAGAACACTAGAAGACAATGCAAAATCTCTCTCTCTCTGTCTTTCTCTTTCTCTCTCTCTCTCTGTTTCTCTCTCTCTCTCTCTCTTTCTTTCATCCACACACGACGACTAGAAGACAATGCAAAATCTCTCTTTCTCTCTCTCTCTCTCTCTCTCTCTGTTTCTCTCTCTCTTTTTCTTTCATCCACACACGACAACTAGAACACAATGCATAATCTCTCTCTCTCTGTTTCTTTCTTTCATTCACACACATGCACTAACAGAGAAAGACAACTAGAACATAATGCATTCAGTGATCTCTCTCTCTCTCTCTCTCTCTCTCTCTCGCTCTTTCATTCACACACATACACTTACAGAGAAAAACAACTAGGACACAATGCATAATCTCTCTCTCGCTCTCTCTTTCTCTCTCTGTTTCTCTCTCTCTCTCTCTCTTTCTTTCATTCACACACATACACATGCAGACTGGATATAGTGCGTGGGTGGATATAGTGTGTGTGTGTGTGTGTGTGTATGTTCTAAAAGGCCCCCTCAGCAGTGTGACTAACTGAGTTAAGATGCTTTGGTGGCTCACTGGATGTCTTCCTGTTAAGGGCAGCTCTGACCAGTCATCTACATGCACGCACACGCACACACACACACGCACACGCACACACACACACGCACGCACACACACACACGCACACATACACACACACGCACGCACACATACACACACACGCACGCACACACACACACGCACACACACTCGCACACGCACACACACACACGCACGCACACACACACACGCACGTACACAGACAAACACACGCGCACACACACATACACACACATGCACGCACACACACACACACACACACAGACACACACACACACGTGTGCACACAACCATAAATTCAGGCAACTGCAGGCACAAGCATACTCACACACACACATGCATGCACACACACTCACGCACACACACACACACACACAGACAAACACCTACCTGTACATGAGAGCTACATTTCATTAACATTTAGGTCCAGTCAAACTACTAATTTTCATTTGGACGAGATGCATTCTAGGCATCACTAGGAGGGGGGTGTCCCCCGATGTCCCTTGGGTGACTCAAGCAAGTAATCACTAATCACTCCGCACTTTCCACTGAGTTGATTGGCATTTTTCTCCAGAGAGGATATACACATGAAGATGTATGAATATGCATCTTGTGTGTGACACCAGACAAGCAAGCAGGCGTGTGCACAAGCACATTATAGCTGCTCTCTCTGAACTACCAAGCCATTGATTCACTGTTGCGTTGCTTGGCAACGGGTGACTATTTTGGGGTGTGAGGGATGAAGGAACAGAAATTCGATGTCTTAAACAATATTAGTGGGCTGTTGGACTTTTGTCTAAAATATGTTGGTTGAATAGATCACTCCTATGCTCTGTTAATCCTGCATCGATATGGTCTCTAGTCCGTCTATCCGTCTGTCTGTCCGTCTGTCTGTCCTTGTGTCTGACCCTGTCTGTCTGTCTGACTGTCTTCCTGTCTGTCCTTGTGTCTGACCCTGTCTGCTGCCTGTCTGTCTCTCCATCTGTCCGTTCTTGTGTTTGGTTCTGTCTCTGTTCCTCCAGTTCCCAGGCGTCTGGCCTGAGGCCCTAAACAGTGTGACAACAAACTCAGCGTGGGAATGCAGCCTTTAACACACATCTGTTAAAACAGCTAATATCACACACACACACACACACACAACAGCACAGCACTTTATGTCTGCCAGAGTAATTCTTTTTCACGCTAACCCAGTGTAACAGACAACAGAACAATGATGTTTGCTGACTTTCTTCTCTCTTTCTCTCTTTCTCCCCTCCCGTCCACTCCTCCTCTCTCTCCCTCCTGCTCCCTCTCTCTCCCTCCTGCTCCCTCTCTCTCTCTCTCCCTCTCTCTCCCTCCTGCTCTCTCTCCCTCTCTCTCTCTCTCTCTCTCTCCCCCTCCTGCTCTTTCTCTCTCTCCCTCTCTCTCTCTCCCTCCTGCTCTCTCTCTCTCTCCCTCTCTCTCTCCCTCCTGCTCTCTCTCTCCCTCTCTCTCTCTATCTCCCTCTCTCTCTCTCCCTCTCTCCCTCTCCTGCTCTCTCTCTCTCTCTCTGTCTCTCTCTCTCCCTCTCTCTCCCTCTCTCTCTCCCTCTCTCTCTCTCTCTCCCTCTCTCTCTTCCTCTCTCTCCCTCTCTCTCTCTCCCTCTCCCTCTCTCTCTCTCTCTCTCTCCCTCTCTCTCTCTCTCTCAGAGTGACCGTCTCCTAGTGAAAGGAGCAAAGATAGTGAACGATGACCAGTCTTTCCTGGCTGACATCTACATGGAGGATGGAGTCATTAAGTAAGTCTTTCCTCTACCACACACACACACACACACACACACACACACACACAGAAACCTCACACCCTGGCCTCTAAGCTGCTCCATCAGATGCACACACACCCACACACCTCAAACTCTGGCCTCAAAAGTGCACAATCACACACACACGTACACACCTCACACCCTGGCCTCAGAGGTGCTCCATCCATTCACTAACCTAACTGATCCTAATTGGCCCAACCCCTCAGCCAATCAGGGAGCTCTACTGGACTAGGCAGGAGGAACACTTGGCAAGACCTCCCTCACTGATGATGGGCTTGGCAACCCATCAGTTCCATTCAAGGCACCTCCTCTCTCTCTCCCTCTCTCAGACAGATCGGGGAGAACCTGATTGTCCCTGGCGGAGTAAAGATCATTGAGGCCCACGGGCGTATGGTCATCCCAGGGGGCATTGATGTCCACACACGTTTCCAGATGCCTGACAGGGGCATGACTGCCGCCGATGACTTTTACCAGGGCACCCGTGCCACCCTGGCAGGGGGCACCACCATGATCAGTGGGTTCCACCACACACTCCAACACCACACACACATGCCAACACCACACACACGTGCCAATGCCACAGTGGGGACAGGTGTGTGTATGTGTGTGTGTGTGTGTGTGTCTACAGGATCAGTGGAGACAGGTGTGTGTGTGTGTGTGTCTATAGGATCAGTGGGGACAGGTGTGTGTATGTGTGTGTCTATAGGATTAGTGGGGACAGGTGTGTGTGTGTGTGTGTGTGTGTGTCTACAGGATCAGTGGGGACAGGTGTGTGTGTGTGTGTCTATAGGATCAGTGGGGACAGGTGTGTGTGTGTGTGTCTATAGGATCAGTGGGGACAGGTGTGCATGTGTGTGTCTATAGGATCAGTGGGGACAGGTGTGTGTGTGTGTCTACAGGATCAGTGGGGACAGGTGTGTGTGTGTGTCTATAGGATCAGTGGGGACAGGTGTGTGTGTGTGTCTACAGGATCAGTGGGGACAGGTGTGTGTGTGTCTATAGGATCAGTGGGGACAGGTGTGTGTGTGTGTCTACAGGATCAGTGGGGACAGGTGTGTGTGTGTGTCTACAGGATCAGTGGGGACAGGTGTGTGTGTGTGTCTATAGGATCAGTGGGGACAGGTGTGTGTGTGTGTCTATAGGATCAGTGGGGACAGGTGTGTGTGTGTGTCTACAGGATCAGTGGGGACAGGTGTGTGTGTGTGTCTATAGGATCAGTGGGGACAGGTGTGTGTGTGGTGTCTACAGGATCAGTGGGGACAGGTGTGTGTGTGTCTACAGGATCAGTGGGGACAGGTGTGTGTGTGTGTGTCTATAGGATCAGTGGGGACAGGTGTGTGTGTGTGTCTATAGGATCAGTGGGGACAGGTGTGTGTGTGTTTGTGTGTGTGTTTTTAGGTTATCTGCCCATATCAGTATCAGCCCCCCCTATATTGATATTTGCCAGTATTTGTTTAAATGTATTAAATGCCGTCTTGTTTTACTTGACCTAAAACATCCCACTTGAGAATCATTGCTGGACTTAATCACTTTCGCTCTGGTTTACAGCGGCAACATAAACATGCAGCAGTAAGATGCTTGGTAGGCACAGATTACCTCAGATTACACAACATTCACTCTAGACATGTGGCCTCGGCAGGGGTCTGCCAGATTGCAGACAGTGAGGTTGGCGTGGCCAACATGTGGCCTAATGCAAACGTACTGTGTAGCGCTCAGTTTAATTTAAGTGCACATATTAGTCATGTATACTACAGGACGTTTAATGTAAGCATACATACTAGTCACATGTACTACAGGACGTTTAATGTAAGCATACATACTAGTCATATGTACTACAGGACATTTAGTTTAAGCACACATATTAGTCAAGTGTACTACAGGACATTTAGTTTAAGCACACATATTAGTCAAGTGTACTACAGGCTTTCTTCATCCAATCTGTCTGCATTCACTGCACGTCTGTTTTGTTGTGGAAGTGAAGGACATGAAGTTATAGGTCAAGCAAACTGCACACATTTGCGCACACAGACGTGTGGTGAAAGACAGTGCATGTGTCGCTCCAAAGTGACCCCATCACTGAAATGCCGAACTAAATACGGTCAGAAATGTGGTTCATATTGCTGTTTAACAAAAAATAAATTGGCAGATTTCATGTACATCCGTGAATTATTCAGTGCCAAGTAAAGGAGATTTGAAATTAGGCGTTAGCTACTTGATGTCTTCTATTGCAGCTCAGCCAATCGGTTAGGTAGCATGTTAGCTATCTGTTAATCTGTTTGGTAGCATGTTAGCTATCTGTTAATCTGTTAGGTAGCGTGTTAGCTATCTGTTAATCTGTTTGGTAGCATGTTAGCTATCTGTTAATCTGTTAGGTAGCGTGTTAGCTATCTGTTAATCTGTTAGGTAGCGTGTTAGCTATCTGTTAATCTGTTTGGTAGCATGTTAGCTATCTGTTAATCTGTTAGGTAGCGTGTTAGCTATCTGTTAATCTGTTAGGTAGCATGTTAGCTATCTGTTAATCTGTTAGGTAGCGTGTTAGCTATCTGTTAATCTGTTAGGTAGCATATCAGCCAAATATCGGCCACCCGGAGCCATTAGATATTGATATTGGTATCGACCCCACAAAAATGTATATCGGTTGACACCTAGTGTGTGTGTGTGTGTGTGTGTCTATAGGGTCGGTGGAACAGGTATGTTTGTGTGTTTAGGGGGCTAATGACCCTAGATCAGGGGTTCTCAAACTTTTTTCGGCCGGGGACCCCTCATGGGGCAGAAATGATTTCAAGGACACCTCATAATCACAACAAACCCATAGACCATACAAGCCATATAAGATTAGAACCATTTGTTCTTTCAGATGCTTTTGACATATTTTGGCAAAACATATTTTGCCAATACCACAGTTTTAATGTTATTGCATTGAGGCAAAACTTGACGGTGCAGGAACATGTTTGTTTTTATCAAATCAAGGTCTACTGTGTTGAAAAATATAGTTTGTTTCACATAATTAATAACTAATATTCATTTTGCTTGCAGTTAATGCCCAGGGTTTTGACAGACTGATGTAATGCATCATGTCAGCTAATCTGTCCAATTATGCAGGGGGAGTAATGGGCACAATGCAGTTGGTCTCTACACTGATCTGGGTTGGGTTGGGTCGGCCCCTTGAGTCGTGGATCTGCCCAAGGTTTCGTCCCAGACTAGCTAACATAAGGGAGCTTTTCCTGGCCCTGTAGCTCTTGGGGCAATGAACAATAACCACAGTGTCTTTGTGTGTGTGTGTGTGTGTGTGTGTGTGTGTGTGTGTGTGTAGTTGATCATGTGGTGCCTGAGCCGGGCACCAGTCTGGTGGCGGCGTTTAACCAGTGGCGTGAGTGGGCTGATGGAAAGTCTTGCTGTGACTACTCTCTGCATGTGGACATCACCGAGTGGCACAAGGGCCTGCAGGAAGAGATGGAAGCACTCGTTAAGGACCATGGTGAGACAGCACACACACACACACACACACACACACACACACACGGGGCCAAGGGCGTACAGGAGGAGGGGGAGGCACCAGTCGCATGTCTTGACTTTTGGTGAATATTATTCCCTCTCCTCTCCTTTTTCTCTTTTTATCTCTCTCCCTCTCTCTCTCTCTCTTCTCTCTGTCTCTCTCTCTCTCTTCTCTCTGTCTCTACCTTTCTTTCTCCCTCTCTCTCTCTCTCTTCTCTCTGTCTCTACCTCTCTCTTTCTCTCTTTCTCTCTCTTTCTCTCCCCAGGTGTGAATTCCTTCCTTATCTACTTGGCCTATAAGGACATCTTCCAGCTCACTGATTGCCAGGTGTGTGTTTGTGTGTGCGTATGTGTGTGTGTGCGTATGTGTGTGTGTGTGTGTGTGTAAAATGGCTGTGTGTGTGTGAAATATCTATCCCTTATCAGTCACAGTCAAACACTTTCCCAGCACGAGATCTGGTAGCTGAGCTGTGCTTCAGAGGTGTCAGTCAGAATACAGATATAATAGTCAGAACAAAGGTGTAGTAGTCAGGACACAGGTATAGTAGTCAGAGCACAAGTGCAGTAGTCCCATAACATAGATGTAATAGTCATAGCATGTACATAAAAGTCAGGACACATGTATAATAGTCTCATAAAACAGATGTAATAGTCACAGCACGTACATAATAGTCAGGACACAGGTGTAACAGTCAGGGCACAGGTGTAATAGTCTCATAACACAGATGTAGTAGCCATAGCATGTACATAATAGTCAGGACACAGGTGTAATAGTCTCATAACACAGATGTAGTAGTCATATCATGTACATAATAGTCAGGACACAGGTGTAATAGTCTCATAACACAGATGTAGTAGTCATAGCATGTACATAATAGTCAGGACACAGGTGTAATAGTCTCATGACACAGATGTAATAGTTACAGGTGTAATGTGGTCATAATGTAGAAGGAATACAACAATGCACTTCTAATACAGAAACACATAATGCAGTCTTAGCTAAATCATGATGCAGATGATGGAATCATAACCCTGTCATAGTACAGACATAATGGAGTCATAACCCTGTCATAGTACAGACATAATGGAGTCATAACCCTGTCATAGTACAGACATGGAGTCATAACCCCGTCATAGTACAGACATAATGCAGTCATAACCCCGTCATAGTACAGACATAATGCAGTCATAACCCCGTCATAGTACAGACAGAATGGAGTCATAACCCGTCATAGTACAGACAGAATGGAGTCCTAACCCTGTCATAGTACAGACATGGAGTCATAACCCCGTCATAGTACAGACAGAATGGAGTCCTAACCCTGTCATAGTACAGACATGGAGTCATAACCCCGTCATAGTACAGACATAATGAAGTCATAACCCTGTCATAGTACAGACATGGAGTCATAAGACTGTCACAATGTAGACCTATTTCAGACATATGCAGACATAACACTGTCATAGTGTAACCTATTTCAGACATATGCAGACATAACACTGTCATAGTGTAACCTATTTCAGACATATGCAGACATAACACTGTCATAGTGTAACCTATTTCAGACATATGCAGACATAACACTGTCATAGTGTAACCTATTTCAGACACAATGCTGCAGTTCTTTAGTAGGTGTCTGATGAGGTGCGGTTGAGGCATTTCAAAAGTGGTTAAACAAACAAAAGCTCTATTTTTCTCTCTCTCTCCCCCCCCCCCCCCCCCTCCCATAGATGTATGAGGTATTCAGTGTGATCAGAGATCTGGGGGCCATTGCCCAAGTCCATGCTGAGAATGGTGACATCATTGCTGAGGTAAGTGTGCGCATGTGTGTGTGTGTGTGTGTTTGTGTGTGTGTGTGTGTGTGTTTCATTGTTTCTCTGGTGTGTGTGTGTATATCAGGAACAGAAGCGAATTCTGGAGCTGGGCATTACTGGACCAGAGGGACATGTACTGAGTCGACCAGAGGAGGTAGACGCGCTCACACACACACACACGCACACACACACACACACACACTCACCCACACGCACACACACACACTCACCCACACGCACACGCACACACTCACACACACACACGCACACACACACGCACACACGCACACACACATGCACACACACACACACACACACACACACACACACAGGTGCCAGTGCAGGCACCTGCTGAACAGCAGAGTCAGACTGCAGTGCGGTTTCACCTCTCTGGGCGCCTGCCACAGACTGCAACAAAACAGGCCCCATAATTCACCATGACCGTCAAGGCCACTCAGCGCCCGGGTCTGAGTGTGTCTTTGTCGTCTGTATTCCAGGTGGAGGCAGAGGCAGTGAATCGTGCCATAACGGTGGCCAATCAGACCAACTGTCCCCTCTACATCACCAAGGTGATGAGCAAAAGTGGTGCTGATGTCATCGCCCAGGCCAGGAAGAAGGGTGAGACACACAGGAGTGTGTTTGTGTGTGTGTGATGGAAGTGTGATGTGAGTGTGTGAATGGGGTGTGTACTGTCAAGAATAGCCTGCAGAGAACCCTCCACAGCAACAGATTCAAGACCCATGTGTGGATGAAGATCCTTTCTCTTTTAACACCCCACACTGAGATGGAAACAGACCAGTGTAGCGTTAGCCTAAAACAGTGAGAGAGACTCAGTGTAGCGTTAGCCTAAAACAGTGAGAGAGACTCAGTGTAGCGTTAGCCTAAAACAGTGAGAGAGACTCAGTGTAGCGTTAGCCTAAAACATTGAGAGAGAACCAGTGTAGCGTTAGCCTAAAACATTGAGATAGAACCAGTGTAGCGTTAGCCTAAAACAATGAGAGAGACTCAGTGTAGCGTTAGCCTAAAACAGTGAGAGAGACTCAGTGTAGCGTTAGCCTAAAACAGCGAGAGAGACTCAGTGTAGCGTTAGCCTAAGACAGGGAGAGAGACTCAGTGTAGCGTTAGCCTAAAACAGGGAGAGAGACTCAGTGTAGCGTTAGCCTAAAACAATGAGAGAGACCCAGTGTAGCGTTAGCCTAAAACAGTGAGAGAGACTCAGTGTAGCGTTAGCCTAAAACAGCGAGAGAGACTCAGTGTAGCGTTAGCCTAAAACAGTGAGAGAGACCCAGTGTAGCGTTAGCCTGAAGTAGCGTTAGCCTGAAAGAGTGAGAAAGACCCAGTGTTGCATAGCCTGAGGTTCTAACTCTATACTCCCAACTCTCTGAACACACAACACAACTCAACACATCTATCTGAGCAGAGCTCTCTCTCTGTGTGTGTGTGTGTGTGTTTCTGCAGGCACTGTGGTGTATGGAGAGCCTATTTCTGCCAGTCTGGGCACTGATGGAACTCACTACTGGAGTAAAAACTGGGCCAAAGCAGCAGCCTACGTCACCTCCCCCCCACTCAGCCCCGACCCCACAACACCTGACTACCTGAACTCACTTCTGTCCTGGTGAGACACACACACACACACACACACACACACACACACACACACACACACCTCAACCTCGACCCCACCACACCTGACCACCTGAACTCACTCCTGTCCTGGTGAGACACACACACACACGCGCACACACACACACACACACACACACACACACACACACACACACACCTCAACCTCGACCCCACCACACCTGACTACCTGAACTCACTCCTGTCCTGGTGAGACACACACACACACACACACACCTCAGCCCCGACCCCACCACACCTGACCACCTGAACTCACTCCTGTCCTGGTGAGACACACACACACCCTCAGCCCCGACCCCACCACTCCTGTCCTGGTGAGACACACACACACACACACCCACACACCCTCAGCCCAACACACACACACACACACACACACACACACACACACACACACACACACACACACACACATGAACACACACATTCACACACACACACACACTCACTCACACACACACACACCCTCAGCCCAACACACACACACACACACACACATACATGAACACACACATTCACACACACACACACTCACTCACACACACACACACCTCAGCCCTGACCCCACCACACCTGACTACCTGAACTCACTCCTCTCCTGTTGAGTCACGCACACACACACACACACACACACGCGCACACACACACACGCCCTAACCCAACACTCAGGTCCATATAACACTTGCTGAATCCCATTTCTACCCCTTAGACCTCTGTTTAGCCCTTCCCTTGTTTTGTAACACATTCACACGAGGTGAAGGGGTGTCCCAATTCTCTTCTGGGGTAAGGGCTAAGGCCTAGGGTTAGGGCTAAGGGATAAGGGCTAGGGCTAAGGGATAAGGGCTAGGGCTAAGGGATAAGGGCTAGGGCTAAGGCCTTGGGCTACAACCTCACTTAAAACGAAGGGGTAAGAGAATTCTCCCAGCGTTCAACACGTGCAGGTTTCAGACAGGTTTAGTAGCAGAAGATCAACCCCAGTAGCTGACAGACTGGCAAAGGAGAGGTTTAAATTCATAATCAATTTTACAACCACAGTACTTGTGTTTTGTGCTATAATCAGTCTTATGACCACAAAATATACAATATTCACTCAGGTTTTTGATTGTAGCATCATTTGTAGGGTGTTTCCGGAAGGTTGCCAATATTTAGAGAATATTTTCACTCCTACCATTTGTCTCTGTTTCAGGGGAAAGGGTTAGGGCTTAGGGGTTAGGGGGAAGAGGTTAGGGCTTAGGGGTTAGGGGGAAGAGGTTAGGGCTTAGGGGGAAGAGGTTAGGGGTTTGGGGGAAGAGGTTAGGGCTTAGGGGGAAGAGGTTAGGGCTTAGGGGGAAGAGGTTAGGGCTTAGGGGTTAGGGGGAAGAGGTTAAGGGTTAGGGGGAAGAGGTTAGGGCTTAGGGGGAAGAGGTTAGGGCTTAGGGGTTAGGGGGAAGAGGTTAGGGGTTAGGGGGAAGAGGTTAGGGGTTTGGGGGAAGAGGTTAGGGGTTAGGGGGAAGAGGTTAGGGCTTAGGGGTTAGGGGGAAGAGGTTAGGGCTTAGGGGGAAGAGGTTAGGGGTTTGGGGGAAGAGGTTAGGGGTTAGGGGGAAGAGGTTAGGGGTTTGGGGGAAGGGGAAAGAAAAGGTTTCTCCCACTAACTCTATTTCTCTCTCTGTCTCTCCCTCCCTCCGTGCGTGTGTGTGTGTGTGTGTGTGTGTGTGTGCGTGCGTGCGCGCAGTGGTGATCTGCAGGTGACTGGCAGTGCTCACTGCACCTTTAACACTGCCCAGCGTGCCGTGGGCAAAGACAACTTCAGCCTCATCCCAGAGGGCACCAATGGCGCAGAGGAAAGGATGGCCCTCGTCTGGGACAAGTGTGTGGTAAGACACATGCACACACACACACATACACACACACACAAACATGTATTCACACACAAATACACACACACCAACAGGCCTCTAGACAATAGACAACACATACACTTGAAATATCTACATGCTGCTTGTTGAGTCCTGTGTGTGTGTGCGTGTGTGTGTGTGTGTGTGTGTGTGTGTGCGTGGCCAGGTGACAGGGAAAATGGATGAGAACCAGTTTGTGGCAGTCACCAGCACCAACGCTGCTAAGATCTTCAACCTGTACCCCCGTAAGGGACGCATCGCTGTGGGCTCCGACGCCGACCTCGTCCTCTGGGACCCCGACATCACCAAGATTATATCTGCCAAGAGCCACAACCTGGTGAGACACACACACACACACCTTAAGCACTGGTAAAAAACACACACAAACAGAAACTGAACTCACAAAACTCACAAAACAAGGCAACTGCCAAAAGAGCAGACACACACACACACACACACACACATTTACTCCTCTTGTTCTCAGATACAAACACACAGAGACACATACAAACTCTTCCTCATACCCAGGTGCCTGCCAAGAATGCACACACATACACACACTCACAATCACACACACTTATACACACACTCACACACACATTCTCACACACACACACACAGATCAGCCATGTTGTTTTCTCTCATGTAGTCAGGCAGTTGTCATGGTGATCCATAGAGTGCCTGGCCCTGTCCAATACAGTGTGAAGGACAGGGCCTGTTTCCATGGTTACATAACTGCCCTTTGTCCTTTGTCTGTGTGTGTGTGTGTGTGTGTCTGTCTGTGTGTCTGTGTGTGTGTGTGTGCATTACTGTCAGTCACTGGGCTGTTTTACAGTTCTGTAGTGGGGTTTGAGGGGGGGATTTTATAGCAATGCTTGGATGGTTTTCTTCTTATTTACACACACACACACACATTAATGCGTAACACACACACACACACACACACACACACACATACACTCATGCAGGTTTGTCCTAAAATGAAGTAGTGAGGTAGTTTTATCCCCACAGGCAGTTGAGGGTCTTAAGATCTATGAAATGTTGAACATTGTTTGAGTGTGTTTATATGTGTGTGTTTGTGGATGATGTGCAATCTAACCTGTGTGTGTGTGTGTGTGTGTGCGTGTGCGTGTGTGTGCATGCCAGGCAGTGGAGTATAACATCTTTGAGGGGCTGGAGGTGCGAGGGGGCCCCCTGGTGGTCATCAGTCAGGGCAAGATCGTCCTGGAGGAGGGAGCACTCCACACCACTGAGGGCTCTGGACGCTACGTCCCTCGAAAACCTTTCCCCGACCACGTGTACAAGAGGATAAAGGCTCGCAGCAGGGTGTGTGTGTGTGTGTGTGTGTGTGTGTGTGTCTGTATGTTTACATGCACTTAGTAACTGGACTAGGAGCAGAGCTTGATTTAAGTTTCAACTGAACTAGAGTTTCTATGCACATGGACTGTAGCCTAATCTACAGGATGTTCTGTTCCCCTGTGATAGGTCCCCTCTCATAGTCTACTAATCTACAGGATGTTCTGTTCCCCTGTGATAGGTCCCCTCTCATAGTCTACTAATCTACAGGATGTTCTGTTCCCCTGTGATAGGTCCCCTCTCATAGTCTACTAATCTACAGGATGTTCTGTTCCCCTGTGATAGGTCCCCTCTCATAGTCTACTAATCTACAGGATGTTCTGTTCCCCTGTGATAGGTCCCCTCTCATAGTCTACTAATCTACAGGATGTTCTGTTCCCCTGTGATAGGTCCCCTCATAGCCTTTCTCATGCTGCACAAGTCTGACTTGCAGCAATCCCAGCACCCACCGAGTTGCCATGGTGTTGGTGTGGCTTCCTCTGATGTACCCTATAGGCACTAGAATGTAGCTTGAGGGTTGGAACATCAGAGATGGTGCTATAGGCTATAAGGGAACGGTCATGGAGCAGCGCCACCTTGTGACTGCATCTCTGCTTCCCCTTGATCCATGGAAGGTTCCAGTAAACGTGCTCTTACCCAGTAAAACTGGATGGTTTCAGCATGTCAGTGGTCTCAGAGGGGCTCGCAAGTTCAGACTCATCGCATGGAGCCCCTTTGAGACCACTGACATGCTGAAACCAGATCTGGAATATTTTATTTGCCGAAGATCAGCTTCTATTTTGGCTGCTAGCGCTGCCTGGAACAACGGAAACCCTGAGAAAATGTTCCAACTGGGCTCCTGTGGGAGAAGGTGCAGGGGGCCAATAACACAGGGGCCTCCAGTCCAGCTCCAGTCTGATTTGTTACATGCACAAGTTATTCACCTTCCAGTCGCATTATCTGGGTGTGTTAATTTAACTAGGAGTAGTCCAGTGCGGTTTCAGGTGTTTGCTTGCTTGCAGGTTTGACTTTTGTGGTGTGTGTGTACGTGTTTTCATACATTCCCCTGGGTGTGTGGTGCCAGTGTATGTGTGTAAGTGTTTAACTGTTTCCTCCGTGTGTGTGTGTGTGCATGTGCAGCTGGCAGAGCTCAGGGGTGTTCCTCGTGGCCTCTATGATGGGCCAGTGTGTGAAGTGACTGTGACCCCTAAGGTCATGACCCCTGTGACCTCCAAAAAGACGTCTCCAGTCAAACAGGCTCCGCAACCAGTCCGCAACCTCCACCAGTCTGGCTTCAGTCTGTCTGGTAAGTGTGTGTGTGTGTGTGTGTGTGTTTGGTCGTTTGTTAGTCTTGGGTAGTTTGGACCATGTGCATAAAATGTGTGTGGCAAACAGATCTGTGACTCTCTAAGAAAACTAATATTGTTCAGTCTCTGCTATAAACTCCTCATCTCTTCATCACCTTTAGAGCGCTTAGACCGGAGAGCACAGATGGACAGATACTTGTGATGCTGTTGGAGACTAATTTGGGTTGGGCTGCGATAAATGTCTCTCTGCTACTCCAGATGAAGAATTCAAATGGATGTGTGTGTAAATGTGTGTGTGTGTGTAAATGAGTGTGAAATCAATTTATTGTCCTCAGAAGTATTAATACAGGTTTGCAATTCATATTTAAGTGGACAATGAAATGGATTTTGTGCAGTGTGTAATATTTATAACTGTTCTTTGCCAATATGCAGGAATTCTTCTCTCAGTCAGAGGAAAGGTGGTTACACCCAATCATGCATGAGAAACACAGTCCAACAGTGTGACACAGGCAACTCTGTAACACCTAGTCCAACAGTGTGACACGGGCAACTCTGTAACACCTAGTCCAACAGTGTGACACGGGCAACTCTGTAACACCTAGTCCAACAGTGTGACACGGGCAACTCTGTAACACCTAGTCCAACAGTGTGACACAGGCAACTCTGTAACACCTAGTCCAACAGTGTGACACAGGCAACTCTGTAACACCTAGTCCAACAGTGTGACACGGGCAACTCTGTAACACCTAGTCCAACAGTGTGACACGGGCAACTCTGTAACACCTAGTCCAACAGCGTCACATGGGCAACTCTGTAACACCTAGTCCAACGGTGTGACAATCCCACCCAGCTGTAGTGTGTGTGGAACGTGTGTGTGTGCTTGTACAGGTGGATAAGGAGCATTTCATCAAGATGCCACTCTTTTTCTTGTGTGTGTGTGTGTGTGTGTGTGTGTGTGTGTTTACTAGGTGCTCAAGTCGATGACAACGTTCCTCGCCGCACCACTCAGCGCATAGTGGCTCCCCCTGGTGGCCGTGCCAACATCACCAGCCTTGGCTGAGTGCTGGGACCTCTTTCTCGCATACACACACACACACACACACACACACACACACACACTCCATTGGAGCTGCACCAACACTGGAATCCCTCCAAGCACAAGAACACACACACAAACACACACACACCTCTCCCTGAATCCTCATCTTTGCTCCCTCTGTCACACACATGCACACACACACACACAGGCACACTGTATGTCTTTTTATTTTGATTAACAGGCTAAATTCCTGTATCTATTTCCCTCTCTATCCTTCTTCCAGAGTTGTGTGAGTTATAAACTCGGCCATCCAGCAGTTCTGTTGAAATCTGTGTGTGTGTGTGATCTCCTGCGTACTACAGTAATAGTTCACACACACTTATGTAAAGTGTCATATTCTATGGCTCCTATACATGCGCACGCGCACACACACACACACACACACACACACACACACACAGATTTGAATTGCATTGTGTTCCTGGGTTGGCCAGGCTAGAGCTGTGCTGTGATCTTCATTCTCCACAAAAGTGCGTCACAGTGTACACATACATACACACACACACACACACACACACACACAAAGAAGCAATGTAACAGTATTAGACAGGCACCCAACAGAGCACTGACACAGTATTAGTGAGCAGAACAGCATTTAGACTATGGAGTATTATGACAAAAAGCACAGCTCTGTGTGAGTGTGTGTGTGTGTGTGTGTGTGAGTGAGAGAGAGAGAGAAGGAGGGGGTCTCATTATCTTCATTCATCTCTCTGTGGCTCTCAAAGGAAGAGCGTTTCCATGACAACCGTTCACCCACTCTGTGATTGGTGTTGACATCCGTGGCGGTTGCCCCTAGCGACCCCGCTGCACCAGGTGCTATCCTCCCTGTCTGATGTGTGTGTGTGTGTGTGGGGGGGGGGGGACAGGCCACTCTAGCACACACATACACACACTCTCTCTCTCACAGTAGCCTGTAACCCACCACCCCACACACCCATCTGGGGCCTCTGGACTGTGCCGCCCAGTTCTGCATGTATGGCCAGTCTGCCTCCTGCCTCTGTTCTTGAGGTGGGATACGTGTGTGTGTGTGTGTGTGTGTGTGTGTGTGTGTGTGTGTGTGCCCGGTGTTACTCTTCCGATCCAGCTTCCATCTCCCCCACCTGCCTGCTTCCCTGACCTTTCTTACACTCTCTCTCTCTCTCTCACACACACACACATACACACACATACATACACATGCCCAAATGTCTGGACTTAGTCTCCCTGTGTTGAAGATTCCCAGGGGATGAAGCTCAGTCACGAGCAGCTGTCACATACACATTACACACAACGTATAAACTGTATACACACACACACACAATGTTTGTAAATATATTACCTTTAATCAACAACTCAGTCCTTTTCCGGGCTTCTACTCTTGCTGAAACAAACACCCTCTCTGACAAACACACACACACACACACACACATTCTCTGTCTCTATCTGTGGTTTCACAGTATGCCTGGTGAGTGGCACTCATCTTGGCCCCTCCCCCCGGAGCTCTCCAGTCCGTCCGTGTGTGTGTGCGTGCGTGCGTGTTTCTGCCGGCTAGTTAGTGATGTCAGTGTGTGGGATAGAGGACTTCGTTAGAAATTCCTCCTCATTTTGTATTTTATTTGGCTCTGTGGTTGATCCCCTTCCGTCATCACTGTTCAACTTTGACTGTCGACCGTGTGCGTTTTGTAGACGACGGGGCACAGAGAAGCTTTCTGGGACATCAGGACGCTTCTGCTCCCATAGGTGTTATGAGAATGATTTTAAGTATTAAAAAATCAACAAAGAATCAAAGTCTCAGAGTGTTTTGTGAGCTTTAGAAATATCTGTCTGGAGGCATGTGAAAATGTGTTCATGAAATAAATGACTGCCTAACACTAAACTGATGTTTTTCGTGTGTTGTGTGTGGTGTCCATTGGCAATGTGCAGGTGTAGTAATAAATAAGAAACACAAGAGGGCGATACAGGCTTCCCAGAGCACACCACAGTATAGTCTAGGTCTAGGCTCATGATGCAATTCCCCGGCCTCTCATTAGCCAGAATCAAAGCGAGAGATAATTGATGTCGAAGTGAGCGATGCCGGCCTCTACTCACGATAGCTTCACTTTACGTAAGCAGCCCAATTAAGACACCAGCAGCCCATCTACGGCTTTGTTTAGCCGTGAGCCGAACGCAGAGTGTGAACGCGCTGGTGTATCGCCTCCCACTCGCTGGTGTCTCGCAGACAAATCGGTCCGAATCTCGCCGAGATCTGAGGAATCCCCGGCAGAGCTGAGCTCGCTGAATCATCCGCCTCCGCCTCTTCTCGACAGCGCAACACCCGTGACCCTCAGACGGACCGCGTCTCTCTCCGGAGGGTGTGATCCAGCTCTGCGAGGCCCCCTCACCATGTAGCCACTCAGGCTAATGACTGCCTCACACACACACTGACACAGCAGGTATTCAGATGAAAGAGAATCAGTGTTGAATAGCCTATTAATTCATGTGCCAGAGCTACAGGTTCTGTCGGAGTGAAGACTTTCTGTACCTGTTGCCTATTGGACTAACTTGCCTCATTCTGAGTCTTTTCACTCACTTCGTTTCCTGGTCATATTTAGCAGGCATCCATCAGTCTAGTGGTAACATTCTGTGAAAATTGCATATGGAAGTGGTATGAGATGACATCAGCGTGTGTGTGGGTATGTTTCACTGATGCCAACAGGCTGGTGTTGTGTGGTGTGTGTGTGTGTTGTTGTTGAGTACCTTGAGAGCTGTCCTCGGACCCCCCCAGCAGCAGTCTCTGCTTGGCCTTGATGTGTCATTGGTCTGATAAATCAAGGAAAAGGCCTCAGCTCAAACCCACACAGCTCTATGGGCGCGCTGTTCACACACACAGACAGCGCTATCTATGGGCTCGCTGCTCTGTCTCACACACACGCACACACACACACACACAATTTTATCTCTTGGTTTGCAACTCACAGTGCTGCACACTGAACTGGTCCACTGTACCCAGAGAGAGCTCCTCATGTTTCCCCCTTTAGAAATATGTGCCTTTGATAGATACCCCACCCCCATCCTGCCACCGCAGACCAGCAGAGGACACACACACACACACACACTCACTCACTCACTCTTAGTGTCCACAGCCTCCGAGTGGGACTGGTTCTTACTCCACAGTCAGACTAGCTGGAAAAGCTACACTTGCCACCGAGGAGGCGTTGCTTGTTCATAAGCAAAGCTGTGATTCGTCGCTAGCTGGTTGCTAACATGCTAACGCAAGTAGGTGGCTGGTAGATGCAAAGTGTATCACCAAAGATGTATTTTCTTTTTACAGATTGTATGTTTTCAGATATAACAGCCAACCTTTCCTGTCTCCATTTACAAAATGCCAAGGTCATAAATTCTTAACACAGAAAGAGTGATCATTGCATTAGCTCCGGCATTTAGAATTTTTTGACCAAGTTCCGTTTCATATTACCTAATCACACATGCCATCACTTGCATTGGCTGTCACTGAGTCGCATCGCTTCACATGTGCATAGAATAGACTTATTTTCTATTTGGCCCCGCCTACCTGGCGACCTGAAATTAATATAAACCTGACGCTTAGTAGCTGTCTCTAGTCGCGGATGTGTCTGAGGAGTTAGTCTCCACAGCCTCTAAGTGGGACTGGGTCTTAGCTCTCTGAGTGGGGACTGGGTCTTAGAGCCCTGAGTGGGACTGGGTCTTGGAGGCTGTTCACACTAGTCACTTCCGGGCTCCGACTGAGTGGCAGCATTGCCTTAAGCTCTGTGTCTTCTTGGTCTTATTTGTCGTTGTGGGCTTTTTCGTGACTTTTGTATTACTTTGCAAACTATCCACTCTGTGGTGAGTGTTTTTCTCTATCCTACGGATACGACAGCAGCAGCAAACTTGTTACAAGTAACCAGCTGGTGGCTCTAAGGAGAGTTGCCAGTGAGGTCCTAAGGTGAAAGCTTGGTGTCGGGAGAAGTGGTGGAGAGTCAAGCCCGCAATTCCATCGGTTTTGATTTTGAAGCAGAACAATATCAGATTAACATGGAATTAAAAGGCATGAATGGGGTGAACACTGACATTTCTATTGATGATGTTAAGTCTTATTTTACATGTGTAAACCCGAAGAAAGCCTGTGGGCCAGATGGTATAAGCCCTTCCATAGGTTGTTTCAGCTGTCATTAGACACTGGTGCTGTTCCTAAGCTATGGAAAAAATCCCTTGTAGTACCTGTACCAAAAATAATAAACCTAAAGAACTTAATGACTTGCGCCCAGTCGCCCTCATATCCACTGTCATGAAATGTTTTGAGAAGATTGTTTAAAAAAACTTCTACAAGATGTCTCACCCCTTTTAGATCCAAATCAGTTTGCCTATCGTGCAGGATGGGGGGTTGAAGATGCGCTGCTGACTTTGACAAATAATATCTTGGAACACCTAGAACAGTCTAAAAGCCTGGTTAAGATTTTGTTTGTTGACTTCAGCAGTGCCTTTAACACCATTCAACCACATCTGATGGCAAGGAAACTGCACATCTCAAAGCCAATCCTAAAGTGATTTTATGGATAATGGACTTTTTGACCAAACGCAGTCAGCAGGTCCGTTTGAACTCATGCACATCATCATTACAACACAGGAGCACCCCAGGGGTGTGTTTTGTCTCCAATTCTTTACAAACAAATGACTGTCAGTCAGCAACTTCAGCTCACACTTACTTTAAGTATGCTGACGATACAGCACTGGTAGGTTTCCTACAGTGCAACCCTTCATCTGTGGAAGGCTTTGAAAGGGAGTAACGTCTTATTCAGTGGTGCTCTGATAATTATCTTTTAGTCAACGTATAGAAAACTAAAGAGATGGTCATTAATTTTAACAAGAAAGGAAATATAGTGCCTCAGTCAAGGATTAATGGGGAACTAGTGGAACAGGTTTCAACTCAAACGTATCTGGATGTTGAAATTGATAATAAGTTGTCCTTCACAGAATGTGCACTGAGCAAGACAAAGAAACTGCAGCAGCCCATATTTTTCTTGAGAAAAATGAACAATTTTAGGTTAGAGTGCTGCATTCTTCAAATGTTTTACAAAGCTCTTTTGCAGAGTGTTCTGTCCTTCTGCCTCATCTGTACTTTAATATGCATGCGAAGGACCGTAAAAATCTCCAACGCATCATTAATGTAACCAGTAAGATCATAGGAACCAACCAGGCATCTGTAGGGCAGCTGTATAATGAGCTGATCCTAAAAAAGATCATAAGATCATAGGAACCAACCAGGCATCTGTATAAGGAGCTGATCCTAAAAAGGATCATAAGATCATAGGGACCAACCAGGCATCTGTAGGGCAGCTGTATAATGAGCTGATCCTAAAAAAGATCATAAGATCATAGGGACCAACCAGGCATCTGTAGGGCAGCTGTATAATGAGCTGATCCTAAAAAAGATCATAAGATCATAGGGACCAACCAGGCATCTGTAGGGCAGCTGTATCATGAGCTGATCCTAAAAAAAGATCATAAGATCATAGGGACCAACCAGGCATCTGTAGGGCAGCTGTATCATGAGCTGATCCTAAAAAGGACAGACCAGATCCTCAGTGACCCAGAACATCCTCTGTTCTCAAAATTTGTTGGTAGCTACAGGTTAAATGGCAGAATTCTGCAAAGACCAATCAGGACAGAGAGGTATAATAAGTCCTTTGTGCCTACAGGTATTAGATCATACAAACACAGACTCAAACTGATGTGGGACCCTGATACTCTAATTCAGCTACCTCAAAACCTTATTTTATTTATTTATTATGTCTTTTGAAGGTCTGTTACCTTTTTCTTCTGCTTTTTATGGATCTGTGTTGTTTGTGTTGTGTCTCTACTTGTGGTGCAACCTAAGGTTGTCTGTCTGTGTGTGTCCTTCTGTTGTTTAGTGTTTGTCTGCTTGCTTGTTTATGAGACAAGCAATGACCACATGAATTTCCCCTGGTGGGATAATAAAGTCAACCTTGAACCTTGAACCTTGGTTGTGATGGGAAATGTGACCTCATTGGCTAACAAGACAGACGTATTGGTTGCCCTGGTAAGAAACCATAAGTTGTACTAGGACTGTAGCTTGCTATGTTTTACCAAGAAGTGGCTATCTAGCAACATCTCTGATGCTAACATGGAGCTACCGTTTTTTGACCAGACAGAGATGGCAAACTGGGCGATGGCCTTGTGTTATACATCAAACCATGGTATGTAACAGTCAAAGAGATTGTGTGCTGTAAGGATGTGGAGTTACTAGCGGTTCGTCTCCAGCCATACTACATGCTGAGAGAGTTTTCTCACACCATTGTTTGTACCACAAAACAATGGTGACCCAGAGTGGGACTGGGTCTTAGTGTCCGCTAGGGCCCGGATCTAACAGAATTGTTGGACTATGATGATATCATTACAGTGTTCAACGCAAAACCTCCTCCAGTCTCCTGTTAGCATACATCAAAAAGTGTTATGCATCAGAAGAAGGCTGAGTGTTGTGGACTGATTGATCATCTGGCTGCTGAGCCATGTTACAAGTTGTTTATTAAGTGTGTGGCCACCATGAACCTATAGGCTACTTTAAGTTATTAAGTAAGGGCAAAACGGGGAAAAAGTTCTGCGAGGGATAACGCTAACGTTATTATCGTGGAGTAATGTGGAGTGATGTGGAACCTGATGCAGATGCATTGAAGCAGCTAACGCTTGTAAGTTTGGGTTCTATGGCTGCCGCTGTGATAGGCTACAAGTACTTCATATGCAGCCTGTGATCTACAGCTGCTGTCATTAACCTCACTGAGCGCTGCACAGAGGGGTGGCTAGCATGGCATCACTGGGTGGCATTAGACTTGCTTGGGGGACCAAAAAATACTCACTAAATGGCCACAAACATGGATGCCATTATTTGTTGAACAGTAGTAAGTAGTACTGTTGAACATTTGCTGTGTGGACAACACATTGCTGATGTGGGCTAATAGCCAGTAGAACACAACAATATGGGCTTCTCCAGCACTTGTAGCTCAGCCAATACAAGGGTATTGGAAGCATTTGTGATGTGTTTGTGCTCAGCTACTGAGGGTGAAATCAAACCAAAGTGGCCTACTCATTATCAAGGTAAGACACCCAGATAATCCGATTGGATTTGCATTTCTCTCGCCTCGGCAGGCAGCAGCTAAGATTGCAGCCCCCTCCAACAACGGAGACATGATGAGGTTGGTAAACAGGTTCTGGTATCAATAACAGTTGCTGGCAACAACTGCTGGCTTGCGTACATGCACAGTGTGTGTCTCACGTGCAAAACAATGAAAAGTACAGTATGTATGACAGTGTGTACAGTGCTGCAGCGTTACATCTCTCTACCTTCAGCCTCCCCCTGCCGCTGCATGAAGGCCATCCAGGGTATTTGTCTGACGTGTTGCCTCAGCTGCTGTGAGTAGTCATAATAATGTTGCTTGCAATGTTATGCAATGAGCCATGTGTTCATTATTAACTTAGAATGCATTTGTAAACGCATCTGTCTTATGTTAGAAACCTGTGTGTTTTGCACAACCTGTGTGCCCACCTGATTTTTTTCTGGGCCCACCTATGTTATAATTTCTAGCCACACCTGTGGTCTTCACAGCCTCTGAGTGGGGACGGTCTCAGGCCCTGTCCCATTTAAATCACTTCCACACTTTTTGGATGGTCTTAGTCTTCACTGGAATAGACAGTAGTGCGCTGGTCAACCCAAAGCCCGCGGGGCCCGTGGGTTACACCGTGGGTCGGGCGGTGCGGGTTGTTTCGGTCTTAACATCTGATTGCGGAGCAAAATTGTAAAACTTTTGGTCTTCATATTTTTTAAGACTTTGTGTTCAGAAAGTAAGCGCTGTGTTCAGGATCCATCTAACTTCTCAATGGTTCTTTGTGCTAAATTCTGGGTTATGATGGTGGTTAATGATGACAGATGAAAAGTCCAGATGTTCTCAGGCTTTATTAGTTAATGCATCTGGATGCGCATGTTGGGTTGCGCATGTGTGCACTCGTGTTTGTGTATGTGTGTGAGTGTGTGTGTATGTGTGTGTTTGTGTGTGTGTGTGAATGGAAGAGATAATGATCGACAGATAAGTGTGGGGTATACAGCCTAAAATAGCCTGTTTCAAATTTTTAGTTGTTTGTTTCCATATATATATGTCAAGAATAACATTTTTGGAACAGTTTGCCATTCTGTGATTGATAACTGAGATGTTCTGTGATTGATAACTAAGATGTTCTGTGATTGATAACTAACATGCAAAAGAATGGTGTGTAGCCTGGGCCATCATGAACAAATTTGGGACAACCAAAGGGGGCAAATCCTCTGGTAAGCAGCTCTAGTTTACCATGTGTTTTTCTCTAGACTCTCACAAATAACAACATCCACTCAATGGTTCCTGTTTTATTTTCTGTCTCTATTTTAGCGGGTTGGATCGGGTTGGGTTAAAAATCAGTGCGTAATTTTGTGGGCGGGGTGGGTTGGCTTTCATGATGGGTCAGGTTGGTGTTAAAAATCCTTGACCCGCACATCCCTACTAGACAGTCTGACTCTAATTTGTCCTTGTCAGATTTGTTGTGGTGATCATGTGAGCCATGATTGGTCCTTGTAGAGCTGTAAAACTCCTGTCAAGGATTCGGTTCCTTCCGAGTCACCTATTAAACTGATCTGGGTGTGCGAGTCACTTGAGTAACCTAGGTCAGTATCGCCCCATTGCTGATCCTGAGTCAGCTGAGTTGTGTTTCGCGTGATGCTGTCTCCAACTCTGTATGCGAGTCAGTTGAGTCTCTTGTGTCAGTATCGCCCCACTGATGGCTCTGAGTGATGAGTGTGTGTGCTTTGAGCTGCTGATTCAGACTCTGATCAGTGCGAGTCACTTGAGTCAGTATTGCCCCTTTGCCAGCTGTGAGTCAGTGTAGTTGTGTGTCGCTTGCTGCTGATTTTGACTCCGTGTGCGAGTCAGTTGAGTCACTTGAGTCAGTATCACCCCATTCAGCTGTGAATCTGCTGCGTAGTGAGAAGTATGTGTGACTGATTCTGAATCTATGTGTGCGAATCATTTGAATCAGTATCGCCCCATTCAGCTGTGAATCTGCTAATTTGTGACTCATTGACATACGTACTTCAGACTACTGATTCTAACTTCATGTGTGCAAATCACTTGAGTCAGCTGAGTCAGTTGAGTCAATACCACCATTTTTAGACTATTTAAGCAGTTGTGAATTTGGACTCAGCAAGGACTCAAAGAATTTGGGTTAATGGAGACTTAGGATTCGTGACTCACGGGTTAATTTATGGATCCAGGTGATTGAACCGAGTGTGTCAGGAATCACTAAGCTCAAGGTCTCAGCAGTGGTGTGCCAGCATTAGAGTAGAACAGTTGCATTTGAGGTGATTTAAGCCTGGTTTATGGCTGTGTACACCATGTGTATACTGCCACTCGTATTCCATGTACACCAACACACACCACCAATCAGTGTTTGGAGTGGCACCACTCTACCCACATACCAGTACAATCATTCAAATGTCTTTCGGCTTTGTCTTGCTATCAGACTCCTCCTCACCTCTCAGTGGATAAGTTGTTTATGTGAAGTATTTATTGTAATGATAAATGACAAGTTTCCTGCCAGCCAATTGACCTGTTCTCTTGTGAACTTCTCACATACCTGCCTACAAAGGAATGCAGATTTGTAAACTTTGTTGAAACACAGGCACAGCCCAATCAGGAAATCCTTCCCCTGTATCTAAAACAGCGTCTGAGATTGCTAGCATGTTGCTAACTATACCTACGGTGGGTAGGAAAAGCCAAGATAGATAAAAGCCACAATAAAAGGACCTGGAATATCAGATGTCTACAGAAGTAAGAGTAGAGACCAGATTGGTCTGAACGTTTAGGAGGCCAAGGTTAGGCTAAGGTGCCTCGTTACTTCCTGTCAGACCCCCATAGGCACAGGGGTCCCTGGTGCTATACATCAGCAACCAATCAACACACATCATGGCTGTCTATGTCACACATGGCTGTCTATGTCACACATGGCTGTCTATGTCACACATGGCTGTCTATGTCACACGTGGCTGTCTATGTCACACATGGCTGTCTATGTCACACATGGCTGTCTATGTCACACGTGGCTGTCTATGTCACACATGGCTGTCTATGTCACACGTGGCTGTCTATGTCACACGTGGCTGTCTATGTCACACATGGCTGTCTATGTCACACATGGCTGTCTATGTCACACATGGCTGTCTATGGTTGGCAATCTACAGTAATTGGCATAGCTCACTAACACACATCATGGCTGTCTGGTTGGCAGTCTAATTGGCATAGCTCAGTAACACAGATCATGGCTGTCTTTGGTTGGCAATCTACAGTAATAGGCATAGCTCACTAACACACATCATGGCTGTCTATGTCACACATGGCTGTCTATGGTTGGCAATCTAATTGGCATAGCTCAGTAACACACATCATGGCTGTCTATGGTTGGCAGTCTAATTGGCATCACTCATGGCATCAGTGCCCTGGGACATGGGTAAGTGGACGGTAGTTGGTGTGAGGGCTCGCATGTGTTTGGCCGGGGTAGAATCCAGACACACCAATGGAGGTTTACTCTGCAGGACAGTCTGGCCACGAGGCACTGTAGCCTAGTTCTAAATGACCAAAAGCCCAGGAGCCAATCACAACTGGATGCATGGTTCAGGCTTTATATGATGCCCAACTAATGACGTCATCTGCACTACTGCAGTGAAACTATGGACATGTAGTTTCCATCCAGTTGAGTCTTTCACATGAACGATGCGTCTGCTGCACTTCCCAGGAGTTTGGCTTTAATGCCTCATCAGACTGTCTGCTGGGTCCACCCCTGGGAGGGCAGAGACTCATTGCCAGACTTGGCATGTTGCTTGATGTGGGTCTGGTTCCCAGGCTAGCATGCGCTGGCATAGCTTCTTCAGTGCCCCCATCACTGGGCAAAGGGCCTTGGGTTGGCATGCGCTGGCGTGGCTCATAACGTCATTACTGCCCCGTGCACTTGGATTGGTACGAGGGTTGGCATGCGTTGGTACAGTTCATGACCACATATTGCCCTTGTGAAACTGTGCCATGTCTCCCTTGGCACTACACATATGGATCCTCTGGCATTTAGACTGGCATTTATTGGGATGTCTGAGAGTATTAGTGGCCTTGGCACCAGACACATGACTCCTGTGTTGGCATGTGGCCTGGCATACGTGGCATGTACGGAGGTGTGTTTCATGATATTAGTGGCAGACATGTGGGTGCTGTGTTTGCCCTGAGACTTGGCATGTTACTGGCATCACTACCAGACGAGTGGCACTGGTGTTGGTCTGAGGGTGGGCATGAAGGTGGGCATACAGGATATGCTGGCATGGCACAGAGGTGCCCTGTGCTGTGTGGGCACAGGGGTTGGCATTTATGGTGTATTAGTGGTCTGTGTGCCCTTTGTTGCCCAGAGCAACACACACTATCTTCCTCATCACACACACCTCTCGTCATGTGCCACACCTGGTATGTGATCTTCCAGCGTGTGTGTGTGTGCATCTGTGCATGTGTGAGGATACAGTTTGTTGTGTGTGTGAGAGAGAAATGTTTTTTTTTTCATTTGTGTGTGTGTGTGTGTGTGTGTGTGTGTGTGTTGTTATATCATCTTTTCCTGGGAATGTATTTCAAGCGTCTGTGCGTCATCATATCATTCATGCAGCTCCACTCACCACTCAGAGGTGGACAGGAGCCATGACTCAAGTCTCTGATGGGGAATATCTGTGTGTGTGTGTGTGTGTGTGTGTGTGTGTGTGTGTGTGCACGCATGTGTGTGTCATCAGTGTATTTAGAGGAATCTAAATCACTGAGATGTCTTGTTAGAGCCACGGAACCGTAAATATAGCCAGTGTTCTATTGCTGCAAATGACACTGTGCACTCTGCGTTCCAAACGGACACGGAACCGGAGGCACGGCTATGGAATCCATCAACACACCTTTATGAGGGATGAACCGGCCCCAACCCCAGTGTGTTTTACCTTCCAGCCAATGGAGCTGAGAATGCTGCATTTGAAGAATGACGTGAGAAATTAAGTGTTAAACCTATTCATATTTTGGAGAATTTTGAAGAAATATTCATTTTAGAGAATTTGTTCCTACCTTCAAACAATCAGGAGTGTTCATCAGGATTGGAATCATTTAGAATGTTGGCCAGACCCATGTGTGCGCATGCGTTCTTTTAGAATGTTGGCCAGACCCATGTGTGCGCATGCGTTCATTTAGAATGTTGGCCAGACTCGTGTGTGCGCATGCGTTCATTTAGAATGTTTGACTCATGTGTGCGCATGCGTTCATTTAGAATGTTTGACTCATGTGTGCGCATGCGTTCATTTAGAATGTTGGCCAGACCCATGTGTGCGCATGCGTTCATTTTGAATGTTGGCCAGACTCGTGTGTGCGCATGCGTTCATTTAGAATGTTTGACTCATGTGTGCGCATGCGTTCATTTAGAATGTTGGCCAGACTCATGTGTGCGCATGCGTTCATTTAGAATGTTGGCCAGACCCATGTGTGTGCATGCGTTCATTTAGAATGTTGGCCAGACCCATGTGTGCGCATGCGTTCATTTAGAATGTTGGCTAGACTCATGTGTGCGCATGCGTTCATTTAGAATGTTGGCCAGACCCATGTGTGCGCATGCGTTCATTTAGAATGTTTGACTCATGTGTGCGCATGCGTTCATTTAGAATGTTGGCCAGACTCGTGTGTGCGCATGCGTTCATTTAGAATGTTTGACTCATGTGTGCGCATGCGTTCATTTAGAATGTTTGACTCATGCGTGCGCATGCGTTCATTTAGAATGTTTGACTCATGTGTGCGCATGCGTTCATTTAGAATGTTTGACTCGTGTGTGCGCATGCGTTCATTTAGAATGTTTGACTCATGTGTGTGCATGTGTTCATTTAGAATGTTTGACTCATGTGTGCGCATGCGTTCATTTAGAATGTTTGACTCGTGCGTGCGCATGCGTTCATTTAGAATGTTTGACTCGTGCGTGCGCATGCGTTCATTTAGAATGTTTGACTCGTGCGTGCGCATGCGTTCATTTAGAATGTTTGACTCATGTGTGTGCATGTGTTCATTTAGAATGTTTGACTCATGTGTGCACATGCGTTCATTTAGAATGTTGGCCAGACTCATGTGTGCGCATGCTTTCATTTAGAATGTTTGACTCGTGCGTGCGCATGCGTTCATTTAGAATGTTTGACTCGTGCGTGCGCATGCGTGCGCATGCGTTCTGTGTCTGTTGTGGTCAAGTTCAAGCTACGAAATTCCATAACCACTTAGATCTCTAGTAGAGGTTATGGCGCCTTGGTTGAGCTCTTATCTTTGTGTGTGTGTGTGTGTGTGTGTTTGTGTGCGTGCGTTTGCGCTTATGAGTGTGTGTGTGCATTCTCTTTCATTGTCCTTCACTCAGGATGAGCAGATAGTCATCAGAGAGAGAGAGAGAGAGAGAGAAAGACAGAAGACAGACAAAGAGAGAGAGAGAGAGAGAGAGGATGGATATGGACAGAGAAAGGAGAGAGAGAGAGAGAGAAGATGGATATGGACAGAGAAAGGAGAGAGAGAGAGCCAAAGGTCATCTTCCTGCGCTGCTGTTCTCCTCTCTACACAACAGTCAAGTAAAAATAAATCCTCTCTCTATCAGTCACTATGAGCTTCTGACCTGACACACACACACACATATCCAGCTGCCTGTCATTCCAGCTTTATTTTAGTGCATGAGGGCAGGTTTGTGTGTGTGTGTGTGTGTGTGTGTGTGTAAGCACAAGGATGTGTGCAATTCTCAAGCATTGTAGAGAGCAAACCAGAGTGAAAGAGACACTGTGTGCGTTAGTGGTTTGTGTGACAGTGAGTTTTTTTTGAGGGTTTTGTGTGTGAGTGTGTGTGTGCGTGTCAGTATGCTTGCTTGTGTGTGTTCTACTCTAATGAGACAGAAAGCTCTAGGTGCCAACATTTTTTTTCCAAAAACTTGTTCTCATGCATTTTGTTCGGTCTTGTAGCTTACACTCATAGTTTACAGCCGTGGTTCTCAAACTTTTCAAGCTTAGGGCACCCCTAGGTGTGTCTCAGGGCACCCCTAGGTGTGTCTCTTTTCATCCACGGCACCCCTAACATTTTAATTCTTACTTTTCACTCTGAATGGCCTCCTTCTGCTCTATTTTTTCACATTTAGTGTAAACTTATTTTATGATGATTATCATTTTGTCGTCATATATCATTACAAAAATTGTGACCACAATATTTAGAAAGATCTTTTAATTTGCAGTCCACTATTCAGTTTATTTCTACTGACTTACATTCACCTCTCAAACATATTTTCAAATTGTCCCAAGCAGTGAAACATCTTATGCGTAAATCAGAATCACTAATTCTTAAACAAACATTTCACAACTTCAAAACTGCAAGAAGGCGTTGTGGCCACAGAATTTAGAAATACTTTTCAGTCAATCACCAGGCCTATTATTCATTATCTGTACTGAGTGTCTACTTATTCTTTTCTCAGACTAATGTACATGAGCAGAACTGAAACAGCCAGTTTACAACTTTAAAACCTGGCCAATGTTAACAAAAGAGCACAAAAAGCAACTTAATGGGACACATGTGCCTGTCTGTGACTACAAAGTCTGTCAATGCGAGGAGGGATTGTGGACAAGGCCACAGGAAGGTCCTGCTCTACAGCCAGCCTTTGCCTCAGCTTATTCTTTATGTAGCTGAGAGATGAGGACACAAGCTCACAGAGGTAGGAGATGGGGAACTGAATCAACACATTGACAGCACTCTCTGAAACTGAAGGATGCTCTTGCCCCACATGAAGCCAGAATGTATCCAAAGGCAGTTCAGTGTACTTGAGTGTCCGATCCATTTGCAGTTCTGCAAGCTCATCCTGACCCTTTGTGCTCAAGCATCTTGCTGCTGAAGCTCTGGTGAGAGAGTGGAATGGATCTCGAACCCAGTCGAATTCCTCGTTTGTGTGGAAAATGGGTCTCCAGCCTTTGCTCCAGTGTGGTTGGGTGCGCAGACACGGAGGCTAAGAAAATGTCAGTCGTGTCTGTTGCATTATTAGCGGTCAAAGGGGAAACATGTCAGCAGTTTTTGTAGCTACTCTTTGTTGCCACTGCCCTGATTTTGATCTGAATCCATTAATCTTGTCTGTTGCTGTCTCTGCATTTTCGTATTAAGTTCATTCATGTGGCCAAAAATGTCGTTGTAGTTTATGTCGTGTTCAGTAGCGAATGCCTGCAGCTCCTCCCTTAATTTATAAACGCAGGCTAGGGCCCCCCCTTGATAACCATCTGACCTCTGTGTGCATGAGGAGAACCTGGTGCTCTGCATACATTGAATTGCTTGTTGAATAACCGTGACTTGAGTGGACGGGACTTGACGTAGTTGAGGATTTTTACAACTTGATCCAAAACACTCGCAAGATCTGGGGGCATAGTTTTTGCGATAAGAGCCTCCCGATGCAGCATGCAGTGCGTAACGCGCATGGAGGGATTTCTCTCCTTACCTTTATCACTTAGTTATTTTGTCTGTCAGTTGGAAAGCACTTTGAACTGATTTAAACAATTGCAAAAATATTTTTTACTATTACAAATCACACTGGCAAAACAAGTTAAAAAATTAACTTTAATTGATCGAGGCACTTAACCCTAAGTTGCTCTAGGAGAGACTGGCCCTGAACTAATTGATAGTTGACAAGTCGCTTTGGATAAAAGTGTCTGCTAAATGCATGAATGTAAATGGGATTTGAGACGTGGACATTAGTTGTCAGCTGCTGGCAAGCTAGTCTGTCGTCATCCTCAGATCTTCACCAGGCCTGAAGGTCTGATGCATGTGATCTCGGCATCATCACATGTTCACTTAAACAATACGCTGGACAAGTCTGGCAACAGTGCTGGACTTTACTGAACGTGCCAGAGTACACACACTGCACGTCCTGAGGTGCAGGTGCAGGTCAGGTGGATGTACACACGCCACACAGAGCATGTCAAGCAGTAGCTCTGTTGTTTAAGATCACTGAGAGAACAAGGAAGAATATTTGGTCCAACGCAGACTGACCTGGCAGGTAGCTAATGCTAACCCAATGAGGTTAGCGCTTTACTGTCCTTTCACTATATATCCACAGTATGTTGATTTTCTCCTCCTTTTCACTACAGCTTCACTATTAAAGCCTCTCCCACCGACAGCCCTCTGTGTTCTCAAAGAGTTAGGCAGTAGGTTGACATGCGCTGGACTTTCTCTGATTGGTGACAGGACACAGTTTATCACTGCTGACCAGTCAGGCATTAAGCACATATTCAGCAGCCTTTCTTTTGAACAGCACATTCAGGTACGACCTGCACAGTGTCTTTGGTGTGAGCGGTTGAAGTGATTTGAGTTGTTTGTGTGATATTGAACAGTGGGTTACTGATGTATTCATTTATTCATTGAATGGTCTTTAGCGCCTTGTGTGTGTGTGTGTGCTTACTGCTGCCCCTCACAAACACACTTGTAGAGGTCACCTGCAGGGAAGCGGTGTTTGTGAGAGCAATGAATTGTGCTCATGTGAGTGTGTGTGTGAACACAGTGCCTTCTTGAGAGGACAGAAGACTGAGATGGTACTGAAATGTGTTTGTGAATGAGGTTTGTGAATGTGGACACTTGTGTACAGTATACCAAAATGTATGTTACTGTTTTTTATGTGCGTGCGTGTGTGTGTGTGTGTGTGTGTGTGTGTGCCAGCTGAGGCTCCGTTCTGGGTTGTGCTGTGAAAATGCTCAGGATGTTTTGCTGAAGCTGGGCGGCTTATGGAGGTCAGAGTGCAGCCTGCCCACTAAAAATGACCTGCCAAGCTGTCCTTGGAAAGCCATTCCAGCCTTGTGTGTGTGTGTGTGTGTGTGTGTGTGTGTCTGTGTCTGTGTCTGTGTGTGTGTGTGTTTGGAGGGATTTACTCTCCCTGTGAGTCAGTCTGAGAAAGCACGAAAGCAGTTCCACTGTTATACACTCCTCGTGTGTGTGTGTGTGTGTGTGTGTGTGTGCTTGTGTGTTCTTCACTCTGCAGTGACTTGTGAGAGTTCCCATAATGCAGTGTAGAGGCATGTAGGGTATCAGAGCTTTATTTGCCCAGGAGGGATGGACCACAGCTGACCACAGACTCCCACACTAGCATGACATACGACCTTTGACCTGGAAGAATAAGCAGGGTTACCATGGAAGTCAGACAGCAAAATTCTCACAGTGGGAAGGGTGGTGTGTGTATGTTCGGCTGTTTGTGTGTGTGTGTGTGAGTGTGTGAGTGATGAAATACAACTCCTAAAATCCCTTTGAATCCTCTGGCTCATCTTGACGCCACAGTCTCTCTTCTTCATTTCAGCAGTCTGTAGTTCCTCCCTCTTATTTCAGTACTGGAGTTCCTCTCTTAGTTCTTTAGTTCTCTTAGTATCTTAGTTCCTTGTATCACTGTGGTTCCTTCCCCTCTCCCTGGCCCCAGCTGAGCATTTAGTCTGGTGTTCAGTAGAGCCTCACGCAGTCGTCCACTGACAGGAGGAAGAGGAGGAGGAGGAGGTTTGGTCCTGTTGGACTCCACGAGGAAGCAGTAGAAGTGACCTTTAGTGCCCAACTCAACACTTACTAGCATCACTCTCCCACTCTCAGAGGTTCTTGTCTCTCTCCTGATTGACAGACAAAAGTGTCTGTCACACACACAGACCTTCCTGTCCCACACACACACAGACCTTCCTGTCCCACACACACACATTCTTTTTGTAAACTTGTGTAAAACTGCATCTGACAGCAGCGCCTCAGCGTTCATAAGTGTTCATAAGATATGGCGCACAAATATCTCTCTCTCACTCGCGCGCACACACACACACACACACACACACACACAAACATCTCTCTCTCTCTCACTCCCTCTCAGCACCAGAGGTTGTGAGATCCAGGTCATGTTCTGATCTTATCTGTGTGTGTGTGTGTGTGTGTGTGTGTGTGTTCACACAGCATCTCCACTGTCGCAG
>PYXC01000769.1:242500-255000 GCA_015244755.2 Tenualosa ilisha
GAGAAAGAGAGAGAGAGGGAGGGAGGGAGAGAGGGGAGATGTGAGCAGGAGAAGTAAGAGAGAGAGAGGGAGAGATAGAGAGGGAGAGAGAGGGAGAGAAAGAGGGAGGGAGGGAGAGAGGGGAGATGTGAGCAGGAGAAGTAAGAGAGAGAGAGGGAGAGATAGAGAGGGAGAGAGAGGGAGAGAAAGAGGGAGGGAGGGAGAGAGGGAGACGTGAGCAGGAGAAGTAAGAGAGAGAGAGGGAGAGATAGAGAGAGGGAGGGAGAGAAAGAGATAGAGAGGGAGGGAGAGAGGGGAGACGTGAGCGGGAGGAATAAGAGAGAGAGAGGGAGAGAAAGAGAGAGAGAGAGAGGGAGGGAGAGAAAGAGATAGAGGGAGGGAGAGAGGGGAGACGTGAGCGGGACAAGGGCGTCTGGAGGCATCTGAGCCCAGCCAACTCCATTAAGAGCACGATTAGATGAGAACACTCATGTCATAACACTCTGATGGATGAGCTCCACACACACACACACACACACACACACACACACACAGAAAACATCCTGTGTCCTGTGAGTGCTACCATATGTCTTTATCTGACAAATCACATATGTGTGTGTTTGTGGGCAGAATTACAGCTAGTCACACACACACACACACACACACACACACTAATCACAAAAGTGTTTGCCTGAGAGAATAATAGCTGGTGGTCCAAACATGAGGAGCAAACAACAGCTAAAGGAAACAGTGGATTTCCATGAACTGTGTGTGTGTGTGTGTGTGTGTGTGTGTGTGTGTGTGTGTGTGTGTGTGTGTGTGTGGTGGTGGGGGGGGGGGGGGGTCATGTTCAAGTGAGGTGGGGGGTTCTGAATGAGAGGCGTGTGTGTGTTCCAGGTTGCAACAAGGGGTATGGTCAGATTGACCATGTACCTCGCTGCCAGTACCTTTCACACACACACACACACACACACACACAGCCACTACCATTCACTACCACTCAGAGAGACACACATATACTCACACACACACATACACACATATGTACACACATATACAATATATACTACGCACACATATATACTCCTATACACACATATGTACACACACATAGGTACTGTCAAACACAAAGATTATGGCTCTCTCTCACACACACCTCCTGAGTAAGTGTGTGTTGTGCACCTCGGCAGTCTGACTTGTTGATCTGTGATGTTCCACTGGTGATTCTGGTGCAGCCGACCCAGAGAGCACTGACCCACAGTGGATAGGGCAGCTATTCCTGGCAGTGGGCAGTTACAGACTCACACACACACACACTCTGACCGAGACGGTGACTCGGAGGGCCTCTCACAGGACAGGAGCGGGCCCAGAACAAGGGTTCTCCAGTCCAGAACTGGGATGCAGGTCAGAAACGTAGAACAAGGGTTCTCCAGTGTAAAACCAGGATGCAGACGTGAACTCAGTCCTAAGGAACAAACAACTTTGTCAACACTCACTCTACAGGTACAGACACACACACACACACGCACATAATTTACTAACCCCATTACTCACACACACTCTACTGATACACACGCACTCATGCACTCCACAAACTTAGTTACCTACACTAACATATAAATACAAACACACTCTCTCTTTCTCTCTCACACACACACACGCCCACAGAGACAGACACATTTCTCTCTCACACACACACACACACACTCTCACATCTATGTTCCCTGAGATCTCTGTCCACTGAGCTAATGTGCCCTGGGTGTACGCATACCTTTGTGTCTGTCTCTGTCTCTCTCACACACACACACACACAAACACACACACACACACATGCTTCTGAGGCAAAGTACTGGTGGCTTTCAGCGGGGACTTGATGAAGTGTGTGTATAGTGGGCCAGGCCAACATTCCTCTCTACACATTCATACACACACACACACATAATTTCTCTCTGCATGTTCATACACACACACACACACACACACACACCATTCCTCTCTTCTTCCAAGCCCATTACCATTGCTTTCTCTAAAGCTGTTTTCAATCTCTCCCACACATACACACACACACACATCAGACTATAGTATGTATTTCTAAATGTTGGTCTGGAAAATGCAATCAGTTTGAGTCTTAGTCCCTGATGTCTCCCAGGGTTAAAAGACTGATGACCTGCATCATGTGATACAAACACACACACATACACACACACACGCTCTAATTCTCACACACACACACACACGGCTCAGAGAGCCCTGCTCTTCCCACCTCTGGGCTCTGAAATCTGCCCCCTGATTTGGTCCTTGGAGTGGATTCCTCGTTGTGTGTTTTCTTAGTCGGACTGGTTTATGTTTGAGATCCACTCTGGTGGTTCTCTGCCCAAACACACTTCCTCCTTAGGGGAGAGAGGAGAAATGAGAGGAGAGAGGGAGGTGAGGAGAGGAAGAAAAGAGGAGAGGAGATGAGGGGAGCGATTGCAACAGAGGAAGTTTAGCAACTCTTAATCTACAGAAGTGGTGAGAATGGGATCTGCTCTGGAGTGCAGAATAACAGCAGACGAGGTTCAGTGTGACGCTCTGTTTCTGAAGGACTCGATTGGCCACTGTCACGTCACATGAAACATTTCCACTGTTTCCTCACACTGTAAACATCAACATTAACATGACATAAACATAAACATCAACACATAAACATGACACAAACATAAACATCAACACATAAACATGAGATAAACATCAACATATGGCTGCATTTCTCCTCTGCATATTTTTAATGTGTGGCTTTCAGTCCCATCAAAATGCAGTCCTGTCCCCCTGTGTGTGTCCAAACCCCGTCCTGTCCTGTCCCTGTGTGTGTGTCCAAGCCCCGTCCTGTCCTGTCCCCCTGTGTGTGTCCAAACCCCGTCTTGTCCTGTCCTGTCCCCGTGTGTGTGTCCAAGCCCCGTCCTGTCCTGTCCCCCTGTGTGTGTCCAAACCCCGTCCTGTCCTGTCCCCGTGTGTGTGTCCAAGCCCCGTCCTGTCCTGTCCCCCTGTGTGTGTCCAAACCCCGTCTTGTCCTGTCCTGTCCCCGTGTGTGTGTCCAAGCCCCGTCCTGTCCTGTCCCCCTGTGTGTGTCCAAACCCTGTCCTGTCCTGTCCCCGTGTGTGTGTCCAAGCCCTGTCCTGTCCTGTCCCTGTGTGTGTGTCCAAACCCTGTCCTGTTGTGTCCCTGTGTGTGTGTCCAAACCCCGTCCTGTCCTGTCCCTGTGTGTCCAAACCCTGTCCTGTTGTGTCCCTGTGTGTGTGTCCAAACCCTGTCCTGTTGTGTCCCTGTGTGTGTGTCCAAACCCCGTCCTGTCCTGTCCCTGTGTGTCCAAACCCTGTCCTGTTGTGTCCCTGTGTGTGTGTCCAAACCCGTCCTGTCCTGTCCCTGTGTGTGTGTCCAAACCCTGTCCTGTTGTGTCCCTGTGTGTGTGTCCAAACCCCGTCCTGTCCTGTCCCTGTGTGTGTGCCAAGCCACTTAGTGTTTGAACCACTAGCTGGTCAGTCTCACCGCTTTTGTCAGATAAAAGAACTTAGTGCACTCCGCCCCATATTCCCCCCAGAAACACAAGAAGAGGAGCATCACTGTTGTCTGCTGCCACACACACACACACACAAACACACACACACACACACATACAGGCACACACAAGCACAGACACACACACTCGCTGTCTGTGGTGCAGACTATGGTCATGGCAGACATTTCACTTTTCCCTGTGGGATGAAAGCCGTGTAGATGCAATTAATGGCTCCTGTCCGTCTGTCTGTCAAATGGCCCTGTCTGTCTGTCTGTCTGTCAAATGGCTCTTGTCTGTCTGTCTGTTTGTCTGTCTGTCTGTCTAATGGCTCCTATCTGTCTGTCTGTCAAATGGCTCCTGTCTGTCTGTCTGTCTGTTAGTCAGTCAAATGACTCCTGTCTGTCTGTCAAATGGCTCCTGTCTTTCTGTCTGTCTGTCTGTCTATCAAATGGCTCCTGTCTTTCTGTCTGTTTGTCTGTCTGTCCATGACTCCTGTCTGTCTGTCTGTCTGTCAAATGGCTCCTGTCTGTCTGTCAGTCAAATGGCTCCTGTCTGTCTGTTTGTCAAATGGCTCCTATCTGTCTATCTGTCTGTCTGTCTCTCTGTCAAATGGCTCCTGTCTGTCTGTCAAATGACTCTTGTCTGTCTGTCAAATGGCTCCTGTCTGTCTAACTGTCTGTCTGTCAAATGGCTCCTGTCTGTCAGTCTGTCTGTCAAATGACCCCTGTCTGTCTGTCTGTTTGTCTGTGTGTCTGTCTAAGTGTAGGTATCTTCATGCCACACCTGGCTCTCATAGGAAGTGAGCAGTCTATCTCCTCAGGAAGTGGGACATGTGTCTCTCTGCACTTCCAGGAAGTGTCATGTCTCTGACTCTGAGGGAGGAGCCAGAGGGAGTCTGAGACTCTTCCCACCATCGTGTCCTCAAAGGTGCGCTTTTCATCTTTTAGAGAGACTCTGTGTGTCATCACACACACACACACACACACACACACACACACACACACAGCCAAATGCATACACAAACACACACCTACACATATATACACACACACACAGCCAAATGCATACACAAACACACACCTCCACATATATACACACACACACACAGCCAAATGCATACACACACACACACACACACACACATACTCTGCACGTCATCATCTCCATGTCTCTTCATGTGACTGGAGGACTTGCAGCCTCTCATCTCTTTCCCTCCCAAACACTGAGAGACTGATGAGGGGGAAAACACAGCAGCTGAATCCAGTTGGAAGAGAAAAACATCCAGTCCTCTAAATTCAGTCTCTCATCCAGTCCTCTAAATTCAGTCTCTCATCCAGTCCTCTAAATTCAGTCTCTCATCCAGTCCTCTAAATTCAGTCTCTTGTCCAGTCCTCTAAATTCAGTCTCTCTTAGCCAGTCCTCTGAATTCAGTCTCTCTTGATCAGTCCTCTGAATTCAGTCTCTCGTTCAGTCCTCTGAATTCAAATTCAGTCTCTCTCATCCAGCCCTCTGAATTCAGTCTCTCTCGTTCAGTCCTCTGAATTCAGTCTCCCTCATCCAGCCCTCTGAATTCAGTCTCTCTCGTTCAGTCCTCTGAATTCAGTCTCCCTCATCCAGCCCTCTGAATTCAGTCTCCCTCATCCAGCCCTCTGAATTCAGTCTCTCTCATCCAGTCCTCTGAATTCAGTCTCTCTCGTTCAGTGCTCTGAATTCAGTCTCTCTTCTACCCTTCTCATCTCTTAACCAAAGACTCATCCCAGCATCAACACTCACACACCAGCCCAGAGAGAGAGAGAGAGAGAATATCTGTCAGTCTCCACACACTGCCATACAGTCATGGACAGTTAAAGTAGCACGTATAGTTTGACTTGCTAGCTCCTTGGTTTAGAGCCTGACACAAGACACACACACACACACACACAGTCTGACACCAAACACATCCCTCACTAACTGGACACACACACCCTAAACACCTAATCTCTCACTAACCTGACACACACACACACACACACACATCCCTCACTAACCAGACACACACACACACCAAACACATCCCTCACTAACCAGACACACACACCAAACACATCCCTCACTAACCAGACACACACACACACACACACCAAACACATCCCTCACTAACCAGACACACACACACACACACACACACCAAACACATCCCTCACTAACCAGACACACACACACCAAACACATCCCTCATTAACTGGACACACACACCAAACACATCCCACAATAACTGGACACACACACCAAACACATCCTTCACTAACTAGACACACACACATACACACATCCCCCACTAACTGGACACACACACCAAACACATCCCACACTAACCGGACGCACACACAAACTCAAACACATGCACATGCATATAGCCTTCACACACAAGCATCCCCCACTAACTGACTACTAAATGGCTCTTGTCTCCGTAAAAGAGCAACAGATTGCCAGAGCCCCCCCCCCCCCCCCCCCCACACACACACACACACACACACACACACACCGCAGCCTCCAACTGTGCTATGTGGGGCAGATTGATTTGGGGGCGCAGTGCTGGTCAATAAGCTTTCACTTTGGGCACTAATCTCCCATGGTGCTCAGTTTGGACCTGCGCCTGTCTGTCAATCATCCCACTGTCTCAGCCCTCTCTCTCTCTCTCACACACACACACACACACTCACACACACCATTCCACTGTCTCAGCCCTCTCTCTCTCTCACACACACACGCACATCATTCCACTGTCTCAGCCCTCTCTCTCTCACACACACACACACACTCACACACACACACACACATCATTCCACTGTCTCAGCCCTCTCTCTCACACACACACACACACACACACATCATTCCACTGTCTCAGCCCTCTCTCTCTCACACACACACACACACACACATCATTCCACTGTCTCAGCCCTCTCTCTCACACACTCACACACACACACCATTCCACTGTTTCAGCCCTCTCTCTCTCTCTCTCTCACACACACACACACACACACACACACCATTCCACTGTCTCAGCCTTCTGTCTGGGTAAAGGATTCCCACAGCCCAGAACACATACATACACTTTTGCCTCAGGGGATGTAATTGATAACTGACAAATGTAAGTCCCTCAAATGAAAGCGTCTGCTAAATGTAAATGTAATGTTGTGCTCACAAAAATGTTACTGTCCTGCAGTTGATTTATCTGCTGTTTTCCTGACATACCACTGCAATCTATTTTTTATTCCTAAGCCAGGATAGCGCCGCCTAGCGCTTCATCACATTCCGCTGCTGCACAGTCTGGGATCTCCATTAGCTTAGCTTCGTTTTTGGGCACTGGGCAGTCAGCGAGGAGAGGGCTCTGGCATGCCCAATATTTTTAAACTTTACAGAAAGTTTTCACCAGGTGAGGGATTCTGGGCGCTTTTCACAAAGTGAAATGATGTTAAGGCCTTTGGTGCGCCAGGCTGGTCTAAAATAATCTCACTGAGGGCATTCCTCGCACACACACAGACAAGCACGCTACACTGTTTTAAAACCTCTCCATTTGGCATCCCAGTCATGTTCACCGCTCACACTCCCTCCAGGTCTCACGGAGGCTGCAGGTTCCGAGCCTGCGGACGGCAACAAACAGTCCCAGGAGTCCTGGAGGCGGCTGTGGCGCGAGACGAACAGTAGCTCCTCCCCTCCACCGTTCTCCGAGGGGTTTTCGCCCCGCACACGCCTGACCTTTCTTTCCTTCCGCTCGTCGGATGTCTGCGCCTCACAGACAGACCCGGATAGACCCCTGCGACTCCCCAGCTGCCAGCCAACCAACTCCCCATTGCAGTTTATAGCTCCGTCGTCGGCCACTCGCTGATGTCATCGGCCCCCGCGTGTCCTCTGTGGAGGAGATGGACCGGGGGGCAGCACGGTGGATGGAGAGCCAAATAAAAATGGACAAACTGCTGCCGGTCGCAGTGCCAGATGAGATCCCTGCGCTGCGCTGGCAGACGGCGTGACAGACTCTGGATGGCCTCTTGGCAGAATACCCGTTTCTCCTGCCAGCAGCACCGAGGCAACACGACAGATGTGAGACCCCCACAAGCAAGGCCACTGATGACGCTACTCTATGACCCTGTCACTATTCTGTGCAAAATCACATTAAATGACATTAGAGAATGAACTCTTCTGGACTGGGAGAAAAGGTGATATCCTGCGTGTAGAGGGTTGGTCTCCAGGCGCGAGAAGCGTTGTGCTCCTGGTCGCTTCCATTAGCTGTGCTCGGCGCTCTGCAGTCCTGGGGGCCACACACTCTCCGATTAGACAGCAATTACTGGCTCCTTGTATCAGCGGCTTATCGCCGGGTGGCACAGGCTTTCAAGGACCGACTGGAGTTTGCTCCATACCCACCAAATTACTGTGAAATGAGAATTTGGTGTTCAGAGAGGCACAAGTGGGTTGTAAATGTAAAGCAATGGCCACCCTCAGAGAAACCACAGGCTTCAAATAGATTGTTGTCTGAAGTGCAGACACATGCTGCTGTATCCAGGCCACTAAACTCCAACACACACACACACACACACACACACACACACACACTTCTCATTCCAGAGGGGAGCGATCACACTGGAGTTGTAGAGACTAACCGGGGTAAAGGTGGATGGGTCATTAATGCAACAGTGACCACTAAAACACTGCATTCGTTTGTTGATATGATTTCCTTCAGGAAAAATAAAACCTGTATTTATATAAAGGTTTAGAGTAATTGTTACCAAATTCCCAATCACCCTGACCCCATCACATGCACACACATTTGTTTTAAAAAAGGTTTTGGTGAAATTCTGAGAGAAAAAAAAACGTCTTTAATGATTAAAAATAACAAAATGGCCTTAACCAGAAAAATACTAACTTCTCCGCGTGTATACAACATAAGTGATTTTAAAAAAATGAAAAACGAAATTGAGATCGACTTTTCACAGTTACCATATGTTCACGTAATTCGGCAACACAACACACCCGAAGCTTGGATCCGTGCGGACACGACGCGGTCTAAGACAGCAATGCGTTCAGGTAACCGAGATGTACGTGGGCTTGTTCTTCTGTCCATAACTGAATTGCCACTGAAACGCTAGTCTTTTGCTTAATTAAATCTTTGTCCATTCAAAACCTGATAACGGTTAAGCGTGGTGTTGCGGCGACACTGCAGTGTTGTCGCAAAACCAACAGGTTCGACTTTTTCACCGGTGGAAGCTGCACTGTCTATGAGGCAAAGCAGTTTGATTCATTAAAATAGCATAAAGTGCTCAAATATCAAAAGTAGCAGCGGACACAAGTGTTGCTTGTGAGCTAACTCCACACACTCACCAGACCGCGAGGCGAGCCAATGGCTTCTCCTCCGCACTCGCTCGCTGGTCAAACGTAGCCTCGATTGTGAGCGCGTGAATAGGACTGAAGGGTGCAACTCGCACCGGAGACGTTTTCATCACTGCGGCATTGACATGAACGCCGTCCGTGGCATCTGACGAGCTTCGTGCGTATTTTGGTTTTGAGCGCGCAGTGGTGCCCCCGGGGCGGCGTGTCCCGTCCTGTCCCTCGCGATGATGTCCCCGCTCTGAGTCACTGCCCTCCGCTTGGCTGCTCTCCGTTCTCTCTCGCACACTCTGCCAACTTTCCCCTCGGCTCTCTCGCCCCCCTCAGTGCAGAAGGTGAGGTTTCTCTCGTTCTCCTCGTCTCCTCTGCGCTCTTTCTCTCTCCGGCGCAGTGAATCAGAGTGTTGTCATCATGCCTTCAGATGCTAAAGAGCAGCGCGGATAGAGATAGACAGCTACCATTCAACTGGTGGGCTGGTCAACATCTGCATCATCCAGCAACACGTACTGGTCAACTTTTAAGTATAGAAATCTCCTCCTCTCCTCTCCTCTCCTCTCCTCCCCTTTCCCTTCCCCCTCTCCTCTCCTCTCTTGATATCTGAGATAGAGGAAGGAGTTGAACCCATTCGTGGCCCAAGTGCAGAGTATTTGCCAACAAGCCGTGGGTGGGTAGGTTGGCGGCGCTAAAAGTGAAGACAGTTGTTTACTCTCTTCCCACCCAATACATCATTACTAATCTAACAGCCTTCACACACACACACACACACAGATTTGTATTCCTCTTCCAACCCAATACATCACCACACCACAACAGTGTTCCCTTGACTCAAAGCCCTGGATTTCTCAAATTATGAAGGAGAAGCAAATAGCTTTGGCCAAACTGCATCAAATCAACCCCAGTGGACCTTACACATCTTACGGCATACACCTATGGGGACAGAACAGACGCAATAAAGATCATAACCACAAAAACTATAGTAACAGTAATCATAACCACATAGACTAGTAACAGTAATCATGACCACATAGACTAGTAACAGTAATCATAACCACTTAGACTAGTAACAGTAATCATGACCACATAGACTAGTAACAGTAATCATAACCACATAGACTATAGTAACAGTAATCATGACCACATAGACTAGTAACAGTAATCATAACCACAAAGACTATAGTAACAGTAACCATAACCACATAGACTAGTAACAGTAACCATAACCACATAGACTAGTAATAGTCTTTTTGGAGGAGTAACTAGTAACTATAACTAGTTTTAGTTATAGTTTAACTAATTATTTTTTAAAAGAAACTTTCCGAACACTGCTGTCCACAACCTTAGTCTTTGTGTTTTACATCAACAATCAGGCCAAATAGTATCACACACTCTCACACACACACACACATACGCACACTTAGAGCAGCTGAGCGTTTTCTACCCTTTGTACACGAGAGGTAACGATGATCTCTCTCCCTAATCCTTTGTCTCTCTCCCTGATAAAGACAAACTCCCCCATCCACCCTCCAGGCTTTGCAAGGTGCGACATGGTCATGATCACTGCTGACTCCTTCCCCTGGAGGCTCCTTCTGTGAGGCTTCCTCACCTTCAGCTCAGCCCACGTTTTATTCCTAATCTCACATCCCACCCTCTAATTCCTAATCTCACATCCCACCCTCTTATCCCACCCTCTTATTCCTAATCTCACATCCCACCCTCTAATTCCACCCTCTTATTCCTAATCTCACATCCCACCCTCTAATTCCTAATCTCACATCCCACCCTCTTATTCCTAATCTCACATCCCACCCTCTAATTCCTAATCTCACATCCCACCCTCTTATTCCTAATCTCACATCCCACCCTCTTATTCTTAATTTTGGTGTCTAGCAGGCAGCCAATATCTGCGCTGAACATCATTGAAGCGGCTGGTGTACTGGACTCAGTCCAGCGCTTTAAAAGCTTGGAGGAGCAGATGGAATCTCCATCTCCATGCAGGTTATCTCAGCTGCCGCAGAGCAAGTCTCCTTCCTGTGGAACAACCAGATCAGCTGCCGCAGAGCAAGTCTTCCTGTGGAACAACCAAATCAGCTGCCGCAGAGCAAGTCTTCCTGTGGAACAACCAAATCAAATCCATAATGAACAGAAATGTGTTTTCTGTGGATGCCTCCTGTTTGAAACATCTCAACGAAGACCACTTCAAATGCATCAAAACAGCCTGCGGCTCCAAACTAGTGAGTATGCCACACACACACACACACACACACACACACACACACAGCGGATAAAGAATAAATACAGGTATGACAGCAAGCAGAGAGGTGTCCTTGGATTTTGTCCTTCCAGGCTTTGAGAAGCTCTCAGACTGCATGACACCAGGCAGGATTACCACAGGACAGGGGCAGAACCCACACTGTGATCCCACAGCTACCCTTACACACCCTACACTAAACTACCCATAATCCCACAGGTACCCTTACACACCCTACACTAAACTACCCATAATCCCACAGCTACCCTTACACACCCTACACTAAACTACCCATAATCCCACAGCTGCCCTTACACACCCTACACTAAACTACCCATAATCCCACAGGTACCCTTACACACCCTACACTAAACTACCCATAATCCCACAGCTGCCCTTACACACCCTACACTAAACTACCCATAATCCCACAGGTACCCTTACACACCCTACACTAAACTACCCATAATCCCACAGGTACCCTTACACACCCTACACTAAACTACCCATAATCCCACAGCTACCCTTACACACCCTACACTAAACTACCCATAATCCCACAGGTACCCCTACAGATTCAACATCACTCTCACTCATCCCCCTCTTAATACCCCTCTCTCCTCCTCCTCTTAATACCCCTCTCTTTTCTTTCTCTTAACACCCCTCCTCCTCCTCCTCTTAATACCCCTCTCTCCTCCTCCTCTTAATACCCCTCTCTTTTCTTTCTCTTAACACCCCTCCTCCTCCTCCTCTTAATACCTCTCTCTCTTCTCCTCCTCTAAATACCCCTCTCTCCTCCCCCTCTTAATACCCCTCTTCCCTCTGGTCCCACCCTCCTGAATGACTTCTAGTCATCAGTCTCTCTGTCCTTCTCTCCTCTGTCACATACACACACGCCTGAATGCGTGCGCACACACACACACACACACCTAGTGTTCTTTTGATTGCCAGTGTCAGTGTCAGTCAGCAATCCCCCCCCGCGCTGATGCCTCTGTGTCTGGGCATATTCAGCTCCCATATTCCTTCCACAGTTTCATCATCATGAAAACTACACAGTGTAGAGTTCCTCCATTACAGCCCAAAATAGCTTTGAAAATGATAGGAAAAGTGTGTGTGTGTTGTGTGTGTGTGTGTGTGTGTGTGTGTGTGTGTGTGTGTGTGTGTGTGTGTGTGTGTGTGTGTGTGTGTTTCAGTAAAGGGGTGGTGATTGGGTATGAGTACATGTTTCGGGAAAACAGACTGCATGTGCGTGTGTGGCCATGCCTGTGTTTGGGTCTGTGTGTGTGTGTGTGTGTGTGTATGTGTGTGTGTGGGAGAATGATTGGGTTGAGAACTCAGTCACAGTGCTGTCTCCTAACCTGTCTGTGTGTGTGT
>PYXC01000769.1:262500-285000 GCA_015244755.2 Tenualosa ilisha
CACACACCACGCCCACCTGCCACACACCACGCCCACCTGCCACAGTCAGAGCAAGACACAAACCACGCCCACCTGCCACACACCACGCCCACCTGCCACGGTCAGAGCAAGACACACACCACGCCCACCTGCCACACACCACGTCCATCTGCCCACCCACCTGCCACGCCCACCTGCCACGGTCAGAGCAAGACACAAACCACGCCCACCTGCCACACACACACCACGCCCACCTGTCACGGTCAGAGCAAGACACACACCACGCCCACCTGCCACACACACACCACGCCCACCTGTCACGGTCAGAGCAAGACACACGCCACGCCCACCTGCCACGGTCAGAGCAAGACACAAACCACGCCCACCTGCCACACACACACCACGCCCACCTGTCACGGTCAGAGCAAGACACAACCACGCCCACCTGCCACACACCACGCCACCTGTCACGGTCAGAGCAAGACACAAACCACGCCCACCTGCCACACACACACCACGCCCACCTGTCACGGTCAGAGCAAGACACAAACCACGCCCACCTGCACACACACACCCGCCCACCTTCACGGTCAGGCAAGCACCACCCCACGCCCACACAGACACAAACCACGCCCACCTGCCACCACACACACCACGCCCACCTGTCACGGTCAGAGCAAGACACAAACCACGCCCACCTGCCACACACACACCACGCCCACCTGCCACCCACCACATCCATCTGCCCACCCACCTGCCACGCCCACCTGCCACGGTCAGAGCAAGACACACACCACGCCCACCTGCCACACACACACCATGCCCACCTGTCAGGGTCAGAGCAAGACACACGCCACGCCCACCTGCCACACACACACCACGCCCACCTGTCACGGTCAGAGCAAGACACACGCCACGCCCACCTGCCACACACACACCACGCCCACCTGCCACGGTCAGAGCAAGACACACACCACGCCCACCTGCCACACACACACCATGCCCACCTGTCAGGGTCAGAGCAAGACACAAACCACGCCCACCTGCCACAGTCAGAGTGAGACACACACACACCACGCCCACCTGCCACGGTCAGAGCGAGACACACACACACCACGCCCACCTGTCACGGTCAGAGTGAGACACACACATTACGCCCACCTGCCACAGTCAGAGTGAGACACACACACACACCACGCCCACCTGTCACGGTCAGAGTGAGACACACACACATTACGCCCACCTGCCACAGTCAGAGCGAGACACACACACACCACGCCCACCTGCAACACACACCACACCCACCTGCCACGGTCAGACCACAACATCTACACTGCAAGGCCTCCTACCCAGACCACCCCCTCTGGCACCAGAGCAGACCTTCACCTCCAGAGTCAGCAGACACCTCCTCCAGCACCAGCTCACCCCCATCCCTCCAGAGCAATACCACGTGAGATTAAAAATGAAGAAAGATACATTAATCTCGAACCAAGATCTCTTTGTCTATGTGATATACATTCCCCCTTATGAGTCTCCATACTACTAAGAAGATGCATTCATATCATTAGAAACAGAAACAAGAGAAAAGTTCTTGTCTGTGGAGACTTAAGTGCACTCAGGATGACTTGGTAAACGCTGATGGATGGTGATACCTACATCTGCCACTCACTTGGCAATGCTACTAGTTATGCTAGTTATGCTTGACATAACAGACAGACATGGAAAAGAACTCTTGCAACTCTGCTGTAGTCTGGATCTGTGTATCGCCACTGGTAGGACAGGAGGAGACACCCATGGAAGACCCATATTTTGCTCACCTCTTGGGAATAGCTCAGTAGGTTATCTAATGACAGATGTAGACCCATATGGACCTGACTGCATTTTAAATGAATTGCTAAAATGTATTAGTGGAAAATTTTTGATTGGTTATACACAAATTATTCAATCAAGTGTGAGTGATTTCCCTGTTATCTGGAATCACGGATTAGTTACAGCAATTTATAAGTGCAGATAAATTTGCCCCCAACAATTACCAAGGAATTTTTGTGAACAGTAACCTGGGGAAGTTATTCTGTCGTACTATTAACACACATCTCCTGAACTCCCTTGTGAAACACAGAGTCAGATTGGATTCTTCCCAGAGTATCACTGATCATATTAACACCCTACACACACTGATCATATTAACACCCTACACACACTGATCATATTAACACCCTACACACACTGATCATATTAACACCCTACACACACTAATCATATTAACACCCTACACACACTAATAGAAAAACAAAGTAAACTAAACTGTTCTCTTGTTCTGTCGACTTCAGAAAAGCTTTCAGTTCTGTTTGGCACATTGGATTATTCTGCAAATTAAAATTGGATCCAAAAGAACCCAATACATCCCTCAAGAGTGTGGAGTGAGGCAGGACTGTCCTTTAAGCCATATGTGAAATATACACAGAGTTACCCTTTAAGCCATATGTGAAATATACACAGAATTACCCTTTAAGCCATATGTGAAATATACAAAGAGTTATCCTTTAAGCCATATGTAAAATATACATAGATGAGTTGGCGACATACAGGAAAAGTCACTTGCCACTGGACCCACTCTGGACGACAGTGAGACCAAATTCCTGCTCTGTCCAGATGATCTAGTCTTTCTTTCACTCCAGATGATCTAGTCTTTCTTTCACTCTAGATGATCTAGTCTTTCTTTCACTCCAGATGATCTAGTCTTTCTTTCACTCTAGATGATCTAGTCTTTCTTTCACTCCAGATGATCTAGTCTTTCTTTCACTCTAGATGATCTAGTCTTTCTTTCACTCCAGATTCAACTACACCTCCTTCAAAAGTTTTTCCGGACCTGGACCCTGGCAGTGAATACAAACAAAACCAAAATAATGATTTTTCAAAAAGGAGCCAGATAGCAGAGAAGACAGCATACCTTTAGTTTCAATTTAGAATCAATTCCAAAGACAAATTGAACATGGCAGTGAACATGCAGTGAATGGTGAATGAGGTGGTGAACGAACTAAGACACAAAACACTCAGGGCCTCACAAAAAGACAAACTCTTTTTGAAATTCCAATTTAAATTTGCACACACACACACACACACACATGCACATGCACATACACACATGCGCACACACACACACACACACACACACACACACACAGATATACTCTACCTATATAGAGAGGGTGACAGAGAGAGGGATAGAATGAGGCTGAGAGAGAGGGATAGAGAGAAAGACAGAGAGGCTGAGAGAGAAGGATAGAGACAGAGAGAGGGATAGAGAAAGAGAGAGAGATAGAGAGGCTAAGAGAGAGGGATAGAGAGAGAGGTGTGCAGTAGATGGGCTTATTAAATGTAATGTACCAGAATGTTCCATTAAAAGACACCAGTAACACTGAGTGACTCATCTGACAAACCCAGCTACCCAGCCTGTCGCTGTGTGTGTGTGTGTGTGTGTGTGTGTGTGTGTGTGTGTGTCTCCTGTTGTTTTTATTGGTGTTGGTTGGTGTTTTGATTCCTTTGGTTTCTTGTCTCTGTCCTGTCGTGATGAATGTCCAGTTGGAGTAGTCACAGGTTCCTAGTGCCTGTTTAATGTGTGTGTGTGTGTGTGTGTGTGCTCCTTTTCTTCTCCTTCTGTTTAGGATGGGGTGTTATAAGGTCCTGATGACACCCAGTTTGTGTTCCAGTGGGTGATGAGAGTCAAAGAGGAAGCATTGGTCAGTGTGTGGAGGTCACCTATAAACAAGGACTCCATCTCTCTCAGCAAGGACCTCACACTCCAGAAATGGTCGTCTCCCATCTATGATGTCCTCCCGAGCTGTTGACTGAGGTGATGTGTGAAGCGAAGGCCTCTACTTCCTGGCTTTTGATCTTACACCAAGTGTCATCCACATATCTAAACCAATGGTTGTGTGTTATTTCTTTGAATGAGGTCAGTGCTGGGCTCTCCACCTCCTCCATGTAAAGGTTGGCCACAAGGGGTGAGACTGGGGAGCGTAGGTGTAGTAACAGCGTTGGTTCTAGTGTACAACAATTAGTCCCTCTGTAGTCTGATTCTAACTGCCTCCACTGCTTCTGTTCTGCAGGTGAACAGAGATGTGATGTCATAAGATGCCATGGTTTCCCCTGGGTCCACTTTCAGTTTTCTGATCTTGTTGGTGAGTTCCATGGAATTCTGGATGTGATGGAGGGTGTTTCCTACCAGAGGCACCAGAATCGTCTGTCAGAACTGAAGAAGCCTTTTGGATGAAACGTCTTTAAGCTCCAAAAAAAAAGAACAACAACTGAGCACTTTGCGTAGCATGACCTGGATGAATGAGAATCTACACAGACGTGTGTGTGTGTGTGTGTGTGTGTGTGTGTGTGTGTAAAGTATAGCCCTGCACTGGACTTGAACTCCTAACCTTGGCTATGGCAGACAGGCCTCTGAGTAGGTGTAACATCATGGGTGTGTGTGTGTGTGTGTGTCACCTCCAGAGCCATCTTCCATTGCCATTGCAGAATGTGGAATGAGCACACACACACACACACACACCTCTAGAGCTGTAACTCTTTGCAGGGTGTGGCACAGAGCACGCACACACACGCGCTCACTTAACCCTTTGCACACATATAGCACACACACACGCGCTCACCTAACCCTTTGCACACATATAGCACACACACACACGCGCTCACCTAACCCTTTGCACAATATATAACACACACACACGCTCACCTAACCCTTTGCACACATATAGCACACACACACACACGCTCACCTAACCCTTTGCACAATATATAACACACACACACGCTCACCTAACCCTTTGCACACATATAGCACACACACACACACACGCTCACCTAACCCTTTGCACACATATAGCACACACACACACACACGCTCACCTAACCCTTTGCACACATATAGCACACACACACACACACACACACACACACACACGCATGCTCATCTAACCCTTTGCACACATAGAGCACACACACACACACACACTCACCTAACCCTTTGCAGGCATAGAGAACACACACACACACACTCACCTAACCCTTTGCAGGCATAGAGCACACACACACACACACTCACCTAACCCTTTACAGGCATAGAGCGCACACACACACACACACACTTACCTAATCCTTTGCAGGCATAGAGCGCACACACACACACACACTTACCTAATCCTTTGCAGGCATAGAGCGCACACACACACACACACTCACCTAACCCTTTGCAAGCATAGAGCACACACACACACACACACACACACACTTACCTAACCCTTTGCAGGCATAGAGCACACACACACACACACACACACTCACCTAACCCTTTGCAGGCATAGAGCACACACACACACTCACCTAACCCAACCCTTTGCAGGCATAGAGCACACACACACACAGACGTATCCCTTTGCAGGCATAGAGCACACACACACACACACACACACACACACTCACCTAACCCTTCGCAGGCATAGAGCACACACACACACACACACACACACACAGACCTAACCCTTTGCAGGCATAGAGCACACACACACACACACACACACACACACACACACACACCTAGCCCTTTGCAGGCATAGAGCATACAGTCCTATAATGTGCTCATCACTGAATGGAACTGAGCTGTTCAGGCTCAGAGTGAAGCAGAAATGTTCAAATGCCTTTGACCAGCCCTTCAACATCCATCCTCTCCTCTCCTCTCCTCTTTTTCTCTCCTCACCCCCTTCTCCTCTCCTCCCTTTCTCTCTTCTCCTCTCCTAGTTTTTCTAAATTATCTATCTATCTATCTATCTATCTATCTATCTATCTATCTATCTATTATCTATCTATCTATCTATCTATCTATCTCCCTTGTCCTTGTGGGTGAGACCAGTGGGTTCACAATGAATATGGATGCTCTTTCCTAAGTGAGGATGGTGACGGTGAAGGTGATGATGACCGTGCTGTTTATGTGTGGGCATCCAGAAGTGAGTCTCCTGCAGCCGTACAGTGGAGCCAGTGGGAGGAAAAGCTTCAAGGAGCTCAGTCCATCAAATCAAGCAGACAAATTACATCTGAGAGCAGAGCAATATTCCTCTCTGTCTGCCCCCGAAAAACAGGAGCCCATCAATAGTTGGCGTCCGACTGAACGCTGATCTTCTTGGCTTCTTGAATGCGTCTGGCATAACTCTGACTGTCAAAAGCCTGACTCACCTCTATGCTTGTAAAATTCTTCAAAAGAACTTCCAAGGGTGCAGAGTCGGGGTGCAAAGCCTGTGGTGTGTGATAGAATGCTAATGTCTGATTAGCATCACCAGAAACTGAGGAGCTCAGGAGCTCAGAAGGGCATCTGAGTTGCATCCTTCTTTAGACTTGTTGTGTCAGATGTAGAGTTTAAGACAAACAGACAGACAGACAGATAGATAGTTAGATAGATAGATAGATAGATAGATCGATCATATGCTGTGCACGCGCACACACACACACACACACACACCCCGTTGGCCTGACAAGACTGGCCAAAACACCCAATGAATGATGATTAGAAACACAACTGAAGTCCAGGCTGCTAGTAGTATTATGGGTGAGTGCAGTACAGGCTTCTGATAGTATCAGTTAGTGGTGTTGACCCAGGTGTATCCTTAGTCGTAAAACTACTACTGTTTTTATGAGGTTTCAATTTTGTGCTCTGACCCAATCACTGAATCGCTGGCCAGAGAAGGAATGGCCTAACAGCGCCTCTCAGTGGGCGTCTTACGTAATTGTATTCAATAATTTACTAGTCTCATGTCATGACGGTACCCTGACCGCTTTTGAAAGCAATTAAAACAAATACAAATGGCTTCGTCGTCTGCTTTAACAGCCTTTTCAAATTATTATTTTCTCTTGTCTGTTCAATCAAACCAGAGAAGTTTTAATATTAAACTGCCAGTTAATTTTTATGACGCGTGCGCAGATTGTACCCGGAAGCACTGACAGATTAGTGGAACCTGAATGTAACAAGATTTGCAACCGCCACATGCCCCTCAAAAAAGGACTCGTGTCATGATTTAAAGGTAATACATTTTACCTAAATAAAATGTAAGAATATTTTATGCAATTCCTGTGTCCTATAATCGTACGTAGAGACATGGTTTGAGTAAATCTTAGATTGTTAGCTAGCTAACCAGCCCTACCATAAGGCAGAATGAGACTTCATGTAGCCTAAGTTAACTGTGAGTCAAACGTTAGTCAGATAGTAAGTAACGGCACAGTGGTAGTTTTCTGATTCCCGTGCTAACATCGTGCGCGTTCCTCCACGGTAGCAGAATGCCTGTCAGAAACACAATTAACGGGGGGATCCTAACCAGCAAAGTCCGTTATTCCAGATTGGCCAGTGACGATGACGGCTACATAGACTTACAGGTGATGTGTGTGTGTGTGTGGCTCTCTGAAACTAAAATTGCACACTTTGGTTGTGGTCTCAGACTGTGTTAGTGATCCTCATCTCTGATTGTGTATGTGCAGTTCAAGAGGAGTCCACCTAAAGTCCCATACAAGGCCATCGCCTTGGCAACGGTGCTCTTCCTGATCGGCTCCTTGCTCATCGTCATTGGTGGCCTTCTTCAGGCGGGCTATTTCCACGTCACAGTGAGTTAACAACACACACTCCTTATCACAAGCCTTCATGCGGGTTACTTCTGTGTCTCAGTGAGTTAACAACACAGATACACACACACACACACACACACACACACACACACACACACACACACAGAGGTGGGCTACTTCCTCATCAATGAGTTCACGCCTCACAGCACACACACAGACACACACACCTCACAGCTTTCAGATACGTAAAGACTACATTTTCTGAAGATGGTTTTGACATGATAAGCAATCTTAAGTGAACATTTAGTTCATTTTAAGATATAGGTTTTGAAGGTATTTACTTGTTATTATTGAAATCAGGTTTACCCACATTTTAGGAAGGGCTGTATAAAATTACGGAGCTAGAGAAGCACTTTAGAATGCCAGCAGAGTTGTTATGGTGTGATATGACAGGTTAAAGACCTCGTTTGTCTTTTTTTGCTCTTTAGCATTGATTCAATGCAAAATCTCAGTTTCACATGTTTCTGATGCCCAAATCAGCAAGCCAAGTTTAATGATTATCAGTGACAAGGATTACATGGCCAGACAAGCCAGACTGTAACATTGAAATGTATAGTCTGGCCACGACCAATAGATTGAGCTGGGTAGCGGTACAACCAATCGGAGCAATGTCGCCAAAACAGCAAATATGTCCTTGTTTGAAACAAATGACTTGAGTCATTGCCAAGGCTGAGTCAAACGACTGCTATTCCCTGACCACCTTCATTTCCTTCGGGATCAATAAAGTAACTCTACTTAGTTGATTTTCACCTTCACAGCCCTGTCATTATCATGCAAAGACCGTCCAACGGCTCTCTGCAAAGATACAGTGTTGTGACTGGTCTTACCAAGCCTGTGTAAGACCAATGGTTGACCTACTCTAGGGTGGGGGCTGTACTGGGATAGAAATGAATCAGCCTTTCTAGTTGTCCGAAAGATAAATGAAAGTTAAATGTTAAATTGCACTTGATTGGGAGTGCCTTGTCACGACATTCAGTCATTCACTGAGGGCAGTGATTATAGTGGGCTACTTGCTTTGCTTTTGGATAACCAGTTTACGCACGTTTTCTGCATGTCCACCGACAACAATAGGCATATGAATAAAATTTGGTTCATCATGCAACTATTTCTGGATGGGTTACAGAAGTTGACTCTGACATCATCAGTAATAAGATCAGAATTAAGGTGAGATCAGTCGTCTCTTTGTATCTCCCATAATGTGTCCAAAAATAGCCTTGTCTTTTAAGTGTCTGCTATGAAGCAGGTTTAACTGTCTAAATGACTACTTTGGCCTATCATGGCAAGAAAGTTACATCTAAGATAATTTAATGTAATGTTATGTTGTTTATATAGTTTAGGAAATGTAATATTCTGTTGTTTATGTAGTCTAGGAAATGACCTTATTGTAGTAGCTGATAATTTATGTCAGTATTGTGTAGCTATTAGCAATGTGGCAAATTGCGATTAGCATAATATTAGCCTTTTAAGCCTGTTGAATTTTGCATTTTGATTACAAACAGCTATATTCTATTTTCTTTAGAGCAACTTAGGGGTTAAGTGCCTTGCTCAAGGGCACAATGGTGGCAGCCAGGATTCGAACCCGCAATTCCCAGGCTACTAGCATGCTACCCCCACCCACATATTGGGAACTAAGACGGTCTACTTTGCACAAAGAACATAGAATGTAGAACACAAAACAGAGAAGAGATGAACAGTTGCAGTCTTAGAGAGCAGTTTGGACAGAAACAGCCTATGTTAACAACGAGTATTCCCACTATTTGTACTTGGCAGCAGTCATTGTTTTGACTACATTATTAGTGACAATACTTCACTAAAATCTAAGATGCATAGACCTGTTGAATATCTAAACAGCACTTTTAGAGGAATTATTTGCAGTTTACTTGCAAAAATGTATTATTTTGGACAAAAGAGAGTTGCTCTGGATGTACTATCAAGATTTCAATGCCCAAACATTACAACAGAGAAGTGTCTGAAAGACTCTTTAACATGACTACGAAGAAGTGTATTGTTGGCTGTACATACATGTATGCTCAAGAAGTATGGTTTGCCAAGAATAAAGCCCCATCATGACCCCTTACACTCACTGTAGTGACCATTTTCAAGCCTCAACCTCTAAAAGAGGTTCTGTATTGAACACCCCTAATACACCTCTTCACTACACACCTCAAAACACCTCAATGCACTAACAGCCCCCAAAACCCCTTCATGTCAATATTGGAAAATTTCCAACATTTCGTTAACTGGAATGTTCCCTGCATGTAACCGTATTCGCCTGATCCCTGTAATGAGTAATTAGTTCAGCTGGAGCTGCATGTCACAGTGGTGCTATACTGTATCTCAGGGTTAGAAGAAAGTCTGGGTTTTGGATGCATTATGAACCTTCATGTCATAAAGTCTAGGGACAAGGTCTCTGAATTGACAATATATTTGGCTGTGAAATTTGAAATTACACTGGTTTTCAGCCACTGCCTTCACCAACACCAGCCCAATCTTACACTGAAATCTGCCCTCACCAACACCATAAAATCACAGAAAATTTCATAAATCCTCTCGTCAGATGATTCCTGTCTCAAACATGCGCTGGTCTCTGTAGTGTTTGATAATTGAGGGCTCTGGTCTCTATGGTGCACTGGTCTCTATGGTGTTTGATAATTGAGGGCTCTGGTCTCTATGGTGTTTGATAATTGAGGGCTATGATCTCTATGGTGTGCCGGTCTCTATGGTGTTTGATAATTGAGGGCTCTGGTCTCTATGGTGCGCTGATCTCTATGGTGTTTGATAATTGAGGGCTCTGGTGTCTATGGTGCGCTGGTCTCTATGGTGTTTGATAATTGAAGGCTCTGGTCTCTATGGTGCGCTGGTCTCCTTCGTGTTTGATAATTGAGGGCTCTGGTCTCTATGGTGTTTGATAATTGAGGGCTCTGGTGTCTATGGTGCACTGGTCTCTATGGTGTTTGATAATTGTGGGCTCTGGTCTCTATGGTGTTTGATAATTGAGGGCTCTGGTGTCTATGGTGCACCATTCTCTATGGTGTTTGATAATTGAGGGCTCTGGTCTCTATGGTGCACTGGTCTTTATGGTGTTTGATAATTGAGGGCTCTGGTCTCTATGGTGCACTGGTCTCTATGGTGTTTGGTAATTGTGGGCTCTGGTCTCTATGGTGTTTGATAATTGAGGGCTCTGGTGTCTATGGTGCACCGGTCTCTATGATGTTTGATAATTGAGGGCTCTGGTCTCTATGGTGCACTGGTCTTTATGGTGTTTGATAATTGAGGGCTCTGGTCCCTATGGTGCACTGGTCTCTATGGTGTTTGATAATTGAGGGCTCTGGTCTCTATGGTGTTTGATAATTGTGGGCTTTGGTCTCTATGGTGTTTGATAATTGAGGGCTCTGGTGTCTATGGTGCACCGGTCTCTATGGTGTTTGATAATTGAGGGCTCTGGTCTCTATGGTGCACTGGTCATTATGGTGTTTGATAATTGAGGGCTCTGGTCTCTATGGTGCACTGGTCTCTATGGTGTTTGATAATTGAGGGCTCTGGTCTCTATGGTGTTTGATAATTTAGGGCTCTGGTCTCTATGGTGCACTGGTCTCTGTGGTGTTTGATAATTGAGGGCTCTGGTCTCTATGGTGCACTGGTCTCTATGGTGTTTGATAATTGAGGGCTCTGGTCTCTATGGTGCACTGGTCTCTATGGTGTTTGATAATTGAGGGCTCTGGTCTCTATGGTGTTTGATAAATGAGGGCTCTGGTCTCTATGATGCACTGATCTCTATGATGTTTGATAATTGAGGGCTCTGGTCTCTATGGTGTTTGATAAATGAGGGCTCTGGTCTCTATGGTGCGCTGGTCTCTATGGTGTTTGATAATTGAGGGCTCTGGTCTCTATGGTGCGCTGATCTCTATGGTGTTTGATAATTGAGGGCTCTGGTCTCTATGATGTTTGATAATTGAGGGCTCTGGTCTCTATGGTGTGCTGGTCTCTATGGTGTTTGATAATTGAGGGCCACCGTCTCTGCTTGAATCCCAATAAACCTTAAACCCTCAAAGGCTAAAATGGCCCTGATCCGCTTCATAGAGATTATAACAGCCCGGATCGGTTTCCACTATCGGTCCGCAACTGGTCCGACAACTTTCCAGGCCATTTTAGGGACCAAACAAGCACCTGCCTCGGGGTATGTACTTGAAGTAACCCTGAGACTTGTTAGTGGAAACTCATAGTGGGTTGGTTGTTGTAGCCTAGTGGGGGTGACCTTTTTTAGACACAGCACAGTCTAGTGTAACACGTGAGGTGGTCTACTGGGAACAACAGTTGCCTATTTTTGTTGTCTTGGAAGCATCAATACTGTAAATTTAGTCTGGCTGGCGTTTGTTTAATGTTAAAGTCAATGAGAAGGTAATTCATGTTGGCCAGAGCAAAATAGCTGCTGCTGATCAAATAAAAGTGTGATATGTGTGACATTAGTTAGTTTCAAGAGAGAGAGACTTTCTACTCAATGTTACGTTATTAGGCTACAAGACGTGCCGTCTTCTGCTCAGGTTAGGTCAAGGTGTTGTAGCCTACTCTTCAGTTTAAATGTATTTGGGAAAAGTAAAGTAAAGTAAGTAAAAGTGTTTGGGAGTTAATTAGTCTGTCTTTGGTCCTTGGCCAAAATGCTTCTGAATGAGAAAATCAACAAAACAGGAATCTAGGACATGATAGGCCATTATCTCCCCTGGACTCTCCTGGACTGTAATCCACGTCTCATCCTCATGTAATTCTTGTGCATTGGTAGCCTACTCACTGGGCGGTGGAGCGGCAGCCGAAAGGTGCTATGGCTGACAGGCTGCGTGCGCAGAATCGTTCAAACTCATCTGTAATGGAGACTCAGAGGCTGAGAGAACCGAGTTCAAACTCATCTGTAATGGAGACTCAGAGGCTGAGAGAACCGAGTTCAAACTCATCTGTAATGGAGACTCAGAGGCTGAGAGAACCGAGTTCAAACTCATCTGTAATGGAGACTCAGAGGCTGAGAGAACCGAGTTCAAACTCATCTGTAATGGAGACTCAGAGGCTGAGAGAACCGAGTTCAAACTCATCTGTAATGGAGACTCAGAGGCTGAGGGAACCCAGCCAAAGTATGAAGACATAAACAGAGATAAAGCTCCACCCCTGTATTTTCCCTGCAACAAGCCTGTTGAGGCCAGAGTGGCCAGTCAGTGGTCAGCGTATAAGTACATGGGTGTCAGTGTGTGTTTGAGGGCTCAGGGCATAGAGTTAGGGGAGCATTAGGATTCTGCCTCTGTGTCTTAGTAGCTACAGTATATCTGTGCTGGACTGAGATGGCTTGTCGTTCTCCACACACTATATATGTGTCTCTGTGTGTGTGTGTGTGTGTGTGTGTGTGTGTGTGTGTCTGTGTGTGTGTGTGTGTGTGTGTGTGTGTGTCTGTGTGTGTTTGAATGTGTCTACTGGGCTGAGATGCTGAGGCCTTTGCCCCCTCTTTCTGTCTCTGTCTCTGTCATACACATGCACACAGTGAGAGATGGTCTTCCAGCCCCCCCCCCCCCCCAACCACACACACACACACACACACACACACACACACACAGTGAGAGATGGTCTTCCAGCCCCCCCTAACCACACACACACACACACACACACACACACAGTGAGAGATGGTCTTCCAGCCCCCCCCCCTAACCACACACACACACACACACACACACACACACACAGATAGAGATGGTCTTCCAGCCCCCCCCTAACCACATGCACACACACACACACACACACACACACACACTGAGAGATGGTCTTCCAACACCCCCCCCCCCCCCCCAGCCGACTGATATGAAACTCTTTGAAATGGCCCTTATCCTCACCCTTATCATCATCGAGACATCCTATCATTGGGTCCACAGACAACCAAGTGTGTGGTTAACATGGTGGTGTGTATGAACTCTGTGTGTGTGTGTGTAGTGACGGTGTGTGAAGTGCAATGAAGTGTGTTTAGAGTGCTAGTGTGTGTGAAATGTGTTTAGAGTGTTGGTGTCTGTGTGAAGTGTGTTTAGAGTGCTAGTGTGTGTGTGAAATGTGTTTAGAGTGTTAGTGTCTGTGTGAAGTGTGTTTAGGATTGTTTCCAACATATGAACAACATGACAGCATGGATCCATTTGGCCGCTTCACATGCATCATCACTACCTACACACACACACACACACACACACACACACAAACACATACCCTCACCCTTGTACACACACTCTTTCATCCTTGCACACACACATACACCTTTGTCTATGTACATACACAATTACAAGGTAGACCAGCAACCAGACTGTCTGTGCCTCTACAATACAAAAATACTCTATAAGTATGGAAGTATGAAACATACTTTTGATTTCTCTGTATGTCTGGTACATGTGGAGAAAATGACAGTAAAGCTGACTTTGACTTTGAAAAGTACTCGACTAAAATGTACAAATGTCATTTTTTTCTCTCTGGCTCTCTGACAGAAGCTTTCCAAATCACCGGAGCCAGAGTTTGGATTTCAATTATTGTACAATTATTATACAACTACAGAAGTATATGGAGTTTGGGTTACAATTACAGAAGTATATGGAGTTTGGGTTACAATTACAGAAGTATTTCATTTGTTTTCTCCGTCCCTCCCTCTCTTTATCCTCTCATCAGCACCAGGATCGCACCATTCCGGTCCTCATCATTGGAATCCTGGTTTTCCTTCCTGGATTTTACCATCTTCGGATTGCCTACTACGCCTCCAGAGGTTACCGTGGTTACTCCTATGATGACATTCCTGACTTTGACTGACATCTCCAGGAGTCTGGAAGTGGACTGTTTTGGGACAGCGTTTAGACATGGCTGTGGTGTGAATATGCACTAAGGAAATGCAAATTGGTTTTATTTTAGTCATATTTCATTCTGTTCAGTGTTTTCTCACACATCGCCTTTTACGGTAGTCTGGTGTGTCCACAGCTTCACTTTGGTCCTCCATATTTGATTTTGGACCACAAAACACTGCATGACCTGCTAGGTTATTTAAAGACCAGCAGCTTTCATCTCAAACCAACATGACTACTCCTCATCTCCCGCCAGCCCTGACTGGTAGTGCAAGGCCAGCCTCAGGACCCCCTTTAGGAATAAGTACTTGGTCTGCAGTGACATCCCTCCTCCACACACACACACACACACACACACACACACACACACACACACAGATGGCAATAAAATTAGACTCTCATCTGTGGAAGGGCCTACTCCTCCCTTAAGTAATGAATTCCAGTGGTGGAAGGAACAATCCTCCCAGTTGTTGATTATGGCAGCAGACTAGAGGATCTTAAATGCAAAGCGCATCTGTCCAGGGCTGGACCATGGTCATAGATGACCTCCTCCACAGTGTGCCCACCCAGTGCCCAGAGCTGCCCATCCAGCCGGCCCTTTCAGGCTGCTGGGTCCAGAGGACGGCGCTCTCTGAGGCGATTAACACACACACACACACACACACACACACACACACACACGGCAATAAAATTAGACTCTCATCTGTGGAAGGGCCCACTCCTAATAGCCCTGGCCTGGATTTATTGGACTTTAATTGTGTGTTTTTATTTTAGGGGTTAGTGTTGTAACTCTTATCATGTACTGTGCATCAACACAGGCCAGACTTAATCAGTGTGCTTAGCTGGGTTTGGGGTGCGTGTGTGTGTGTGTGTGTGTGTGTGTGTGTGTGTGTGTGTGGGCTTAATGTAAGGGCTGGCTTAGACCCCTGCACAGTTTTCCTGATGGACAGCCTCATGGTCCAACTATAACATGGAGTGGGCCACAACATGAGAGACCATTAATACTGCTATTAATACTGGTCTCACTGAGTGCACATGTGTGTGTGTGTGTGTGTCAGTTTTAAGTGTTAATCTGGCACAGTTGGCATGGTTTTCCTTGGTGTGTGTGTGTGTGTGTTTGCTGATTACTTCTGCTGTTGCAATTTAAGTCTGACTAAATAAAACACTCTGAGTGTACTGGTGGAGAACTCTGTCCATATGCTCACTGGACACCAGCAGCTTTCCTGGTGTGGCCGCAAGCCAGCTGTAGAAATGCTGCATCCAGATAGAATCTGGTGAATCCCTGTGCCCCCCGCGCCACGGCGGGGTTACCACCTGAAGCCTTTGACAACTTCTGTTCTTTCACAGACAAGGGGAAACAACGGGGCAGGTTTTTATGACGGCCTTTTGTGCGCGTTCTCGCAGCATCTCACTTTGTCAACGCGCGCCCCCGTGTGGGAAAATATTTGGGTAAATTAATATTTAACAAAAGTTTAGAGCAAAAAACGCAGTTTTAGATTTTTGCTCAGTTTCCAATGGTGACATTTTCCACGAGGTTTCCATATAGTTTATGTCAAGGTAAATAAGATTGTCATTTTGAGCGAATTGAAGTTGCTGGTTAGTTTTTCTAGTAACGCAAATTTGTAAAGTTAAAGAGACGCGGGACACATTGGGGAAGAGAAGTACACACAAAGCAACGTTTTTAAATTACGAATGCCTACATTTGAGTTAGTATTCATATAAAAACAGCCGTAGTTAGGTTTAATGTATTCACTGAAGCACATACAATAGGTGCCTTCGAGGACTGGAATTGTCTGCGGCATCTGAGGACAATGCCAGCGGGCCTGGAGGTCCCTCCTTTGGGGTCAGACAAGGGGAGAAAACGTCACGAGGTCAGACAAATGGGAAACCAACGGTAGTGTAATTTTTCAATCTGGGGACGGGGTAACGCGTGGTGTGTGTGCCCGGGGGAGGGGGAGGAGGCTGGAGCATTGTGCGCATTGTCTGCGGGAGGGGAGGACGCACACCACCCGAGAGAAAGCGAACGGGAGCGGAGCAAGGCAGACCAGTCGACGGCAGCGGGAGAAAGTGCACTCGTCGTAGGCTACGAGACAGAGGCTCCATTCTCGTTACACTTGCCGACACTTTAGCTGTTCTTTGTAAACACTGTTATTCCTTTCCCGGGACTCCTGCTTACAACAATTAGCTGTTAGTGCTAGCCTACTTTTTAACTTCCAATCCCGCAAGGACTCAGGCGGAGCGATAGACCAACTGGAGAGCCGAACCCAGCTACCTCTTCAAGCGATGTGCTTGTCTTCGACTGTCAAGGGTTTCTACTAACGTGGGTTGCGCATGGGAGAGATTTAAATATCCGAATGCAAGCGATCTCGCGACGTAATCCAGGAAAGCGGACTGCCCCGGGACGGAAGATCCGTGCTTTAAGCTCGAGTCCTTTGGGAGATCACCCGCCACCCCACGTTTCAGTTTCCGCCCCCGGTGCACGCGTAGCACCTGTTCAGAAGACTTCGTTTCACCAGAGGACGACTGGCGAGGGCCGTGACCGCTTATTAAATGTCATTGATCATTCTGTCACCCATTGAAAACATTTTGCATATTATTGAGCTGTTCGCTCATAGAAGAAACTGGAAGACAGCCTAGAACTCTCTGAGGTCACTTTACTGGATGCACTTCAACGTCTCCAAATCGTCGGACATTTGAGAAAGGTTTATTAAATAGATTGTTATTCAAGACCACAGGAAAGCCTTTTATCGATGGAGTAACAAACCCTTCTCATCTCACACTGCAAAGTGCCTAATCAAGGTAAGACGCTCCTCAAGCACACACACACGCACTACAGTCGTGTAAACCTTTGTTTAAAAACACTGCTAAACACAGCAAGGGAAGCTGCCTTGTTTTTTGTAATTTACACTTAGTTACTGCTTGCACTGGTTGAGTCATGTAAACGAACTCTTTGCTGCACTTTAATGAAATAAGCGTATTAGCCAAGGTGAAGTTAAGGCCGAAGAACATGGCAGGTGTGCGTGCTAAGTTTACGGGAGACACCCTCCGCTCCAAACCCCTTGTTTTGCGCTGAGAACAATACGCCCACAGAGCTCGTGAAGTCTCCGCTCCAGTCCACCGTTAGCGTCGCGCCGCAGCAGCCCGCGGTAGACCACTAATCCGCGATCTGTTCACTTGGCCTTCATGATGTGTTTTATCGTGCTTTGATGTCCACACTCCTTTGAACGGCGTACCAGACGTTAAGTATTAATGTGCACCTGTCGTGCCCGTGTTCAACATGTCACCGGAGGTTCCGGGACCTGCTGTTGCCTGGTCACCTGTCAGTGTAGCTCGGGCTGCACTAACGTGACTCACTGACCTATTTGTGGGCCGAGCTGCTGTCTCCTCCGACACCTGTTAATGCTGCGGAGTTAAGGAGCTCGAGCCTTAAACCGTCACCGGTAGTTGCAGTTCAGGATGTCTGCAAACAGACCTGTAATCTAAGGCGAAATCTGCCAACCTACAGCTGTTTGACCCACGGCTGTCTGTGCTGCGCCCGGGAGGTGATTGGCGCCGGTTGGTAGGAGGGCCTATTGGTGATCGATCAGGGCTCGTTGACACTGTGCTCAAGTAGACACATCTCCAGAGTAAGGTCCAGTCCCTTTTCTCCTCCCTTAACACTAACACTTGATTTCGAGCGCCTTCCAAAAGAAGAGACCCCTCGATGATGAAGTGAGAAGTGGTAGAAATGTGTACCTATGAAATGGGACACCACTTAATGCACATTTGTTGATATCAAAAGCCTCAGAACTGGGATACTTTTGCCCACGTAAACCCAGGCATATAGGCAACTCATTCATTATTGGGAAAAAATGGCACCTCTGTTATATCTATTTGGTGACCTTTTAAAACACTCTGGGTAGATATTTTTATCTATCCTGAACAGGTTTCCAACGTCAACACGATTTCTTTATATTTGACTCAATCCTGTCCCGAACACATTTTGAAGTTTGCGTCCCGAATTGCGACATATCCGTTGTGCTCGTCTTTACCCGGTCTGACCATCTTTCTTCAGCTGTTGCCTGGACATTCACTGTGTAAAGTCACAAGGTATCGTGGGCAATCATCCCTACAGTTCATTCGAAGTCTGCACCTGACCTCCCTCCGTTAAGGGCTGGTTTTAAGGGCTGAAGAGCACTTCCCCTCGCGCTTAAAAGTATCGGGACCCCCGACCCTTACACGCGAACACGCGAAACCAAGCGCTAGGGCCAAAAACGAGAGGAAGTGGCAGAAATGGGACAACCCTGCCCCAAGTGTATGTGCGTGCGTGTGTGTGCATTTGTGTACGTGCGTGTGTGTGTGTGTGTGTGTGCGTGCACTGCTCTATAAGATTTCCACCCTGCAGTCATATGCTCACTGCCGTGGAGCAGTGAGAGGTCAGCTTGTTGTGGCACTCATAGATTATTGGCAGGCCTCAGAGTGCTCTGCCCTGATCACTGACACACATGGCATTACACGGTGTGTGTGTGTGTGTGTGTGGTGTGTGTGTGTGTGTGTCTTTGTCTGTCCCCTCCAGGCCCACAGAAGCCAGACTGGTATCGGAAATGCTGGCGCTGGTGCTATGTGCTGCCCGAGGCATGCTGGCACGTGTGTGTGTGTGTGTCTGTGTGTGTGTGCGCGTGTGTGTAGCACTGTGACTAGTATTGTCAGACTCTAAGCTTCTGTTACTCCAAGCACTACTCACTCTCACTCTCTCTCTCTCTCACACACACATACACACACTGTTCTGTCTCTCTCTCTCTCACACACACACTATTTCTCTCTCTCTCTCTATCTTTCTCTCTCAAACACCTTCTCTCTCTCTCTCTCTCTCTCTCTCTCTCTCTCTCTCTCTCTCGCTCTCTCTCTGTCCATCTCTCTCACTTGCTCTGTTCATCCTGTCCTAGCTTGTCCATTCTCCCATGATGCACTGGGCTCAGCTCACACCAGCCCTGCACACACACAGACACACACACTCAGTGTTCTCAGTCTGTTTGCATACTTGTGTGTACATTTTGTGTGTGTGTTGATCATAGAGTTGACCTAAAGACAAGTCTAATGAGCAGCTAAGTGTGTGTTAGTCATGGACTTAACTTCAAGAGAAATCTCATGTGCAGCAGGGTGTGCTGTGTGTGTGTGTGTGTGTGTGTGTGTGTGTGTGTGTGTGTGTGTGTGTTTGTTTGTGTGTGTGAGGTAGGTTTATGGGCAGTTCAAGTTTTTATTTATGTGTATGTGTGTGTGTGTGTGTGTGTGTGTTTGTGTGTGTGAGGTAGGTTTATGGGCAGTTCAAGTTTTTATTTGTGTGTATGTGTGTGTGTGTGTGTGTGTGTGTGCATGAGGCAGGTTTATGGGCAGTTCAAGTTTTTGTTTCTGTGGGGATTTGTGTCCCAAAGAGCTTAGAGTCACTGGAATATGGAGAGAAGAGGCAGCCAATCAGCTTAGGGCAGCATTACTCCACACACACACACACACACACACACACTCTTAATGGACGCATTGTGAGCTCATGAGTTCACACACACTCAGGCTCATGAGTTCAAACACACTCCGGCGCTGGGGTCTCGTGAGAAGGGAGACCAAGGCACGGGACCACAGCTGCAGAATTCAGTCGCCACAAACACACACACACACACACACACACACACACACACACACACACCAGCTCCATCACCTGAGACACGTCCACACACATTCACACACTCTCACACACCAGCTCCATCGCCTGAGACACATCCACACACACACACACACACCAGCTCCATCGCCTGAGACGCGTCCGCATAACACGCACACACACACACACACACACACACACACACACACACACACACACACACCAGCTCCATCGCCTGAGACACGTCCGCATAACACGCACACACACACACACACACACCAGCTCCATCGCCTGAGACACGTCCACACACACACACACACACACACACACACACACACACACACACACACACACCAGCTCCATCGCCTGAGACACGTCCACGAACACACACACACAGTCTCACACACCAGCTCCATCGCCTGAGACACGTCCGCATAACACGCACACACACACACACACACACACACACACACACACACACACACACCAGCTCCATCACCTGAGACATGTCCACAAACACACACACACACACACTCTCACACACCAGCTCCATCGCCTCAGACACGTCCAGACACACACAAATACGCACACCAGTTCCATCGTCTGAGACACATCCACAAACACACACACACACACACACACACACACACACACACACACACTCAGACACCAGCTCCATCACCTGAGGCATGTCCAGACAGACACACACACACACTCACACACCAGCTCCATCACCTGAGACATGTCCAGACACACACACACACACACACTCACACACCAGCTCCATCACCTGAGGCATGTCCAGACACACACATTAGAGACCTCAACTTCTAGACCTGCTCATGTAAAACATCCTGAGACCTCAGTGCTGAATGAGCAGCTCTGCATATTTCCCAGAGTTCCCTGCTCCAGGGAGGTGTGTGTGTGAGTGTCCTTCCCTGTCCTCTGGTTGGCTGGTGTGATTTGAGTGGCGTGGCGGGATGATCCAGCTTAGAGAGGAGTTATCCAGATGCTTATTGGGCCTGGCCTGCTGCACACACACACACACACACACAGTAGATGAATGCAGTCTGGTCCTTAGGCTGATAGTGGCACACACACACACCCACACCCACACACACATATTAGATTGGCAGTAGCACACACACATATTAGATGTGTGTAAACGTGTGTTTGTGTGTGTGTTTTGGAATATTGGAGTGTTTGTGTAAGTATGTGCATGTGTGTGTGTGTAGTATGTGTGTTTGCGTGTGTACCTGCACGTGTGTGTGTGTGTGTGTGTGTGTTGGAATGTTGCAGTGTTTTTGTAAATGTGTGTTTGTGTGTGTGTATATACAGTGTTTACATGTGTGTGTGCTTGTGTGTGTGTGTGTGTGTGTGTTTTGGAATGTTGCAGTGTTTGTGTAAGTGTGTGTGTGTGTGTGTGTGTATAGTGTGTGTGCTTGCGTGTGTACCTGCACGTGTGTGTGTGATGGGATGATCCCGAGGGCCAGATGTGTATCCCTCCTGGGGTGCCTGGCCTGCCTTCACCTCTCCGCAGCCTGAGATCCACCCCGTGCTCTAGACACGGCCAGAGGGCTTTACACTACCTGCCCCAGGTGGAGAAGATTACCACCCCCCCCAACTCGCCTCACCTCAAAGTACCCCTCTGCTCCACACGCAGAGCAAGTGAACATTTCCACCACAATACACACACACACACACACACACACACACACACAGCCTTGCTGTTTTAGCAGAGGACCAGGGTGTGTGTATTTGTGGCAGGGCTGTTTACCAACAGGTAGACAAACACAGGCAACTAGGCACAGCACACACACACACACACACACACACACACACACACACACCTATTGGAGACAGCAGTGGGGAGGAGAGCTTCATCATTTATGTTCTGTTCTAATGTTGTGAGGTGTTCTAGTGAGGTGTTCTTTTCTGTTCTAGTGAGGTGTTCCTTTCTGTTCTAGTGTTCTGTTCTGTTCCAGTGAGTTTTGGTGTTTTGGTGATGTGTTCCTGTTCTCCTGAGGTGTTCTCTTGTGTTCTAGTAAGGTGGCAAACCAACGTTCTCCTTTCCACTCGTTCCCTCCCTGTCTTTGTCCTCTCTCTTTCTCTGTCTCTCTCTGTCCCTCTCTCTCTTTCTCTGTCTCTCTCTGTCCCTCTCTCTCTTTCTCTGTCTCTCTCTGTCCCTCTCTCACTTTCTCTGTCTCTCTCTGTCCCTCTCTCTCTTTCTCTGTCTCTCTCTGTCCCTCTCTCACTTTCTCTGTCTCTCTCTTTCTCTGTCTCTCTCTGTCCCTCTCTCTCTTTCTCTGTCTCTCTCTGTCCCTCTCTCTCTTTCTCTGTCTCTCTCTGTCCCTCTCTCACTTTCTCTGTCTC
>PYXC01000769.1:287500-290000 GCA_015244755.2 Tenualosa ilisha
GCAGTGTGTGGAGGTCAGTGAGGTGGGCAATGCAGAGTGAGCCTGGTGCAGTGAGGAGCAGGTGGAGTCAGTGAGGTGGCATGCAGAGTGAGCTGGTGCAGTCAGTGTGTGGAGGTCAGTGAGGTGGGCAATGCAGAGTGAGCCTGGTGCAGTGAGGAGAAGCCTGTTGTGTGTGAGACAGCAATTGGAGAACAAAGAAGCTGCAACGGGTAACGGGGACACTGGGCCCAGTTTGAAAGACATGGGGACACTGGGCCCAGTTTGAAAGACATGGGGACACTGGGCCCAGTTTGAAAGACATGGGGACACTGGGCCCAGTTTGAAAGACATGGGGACACTGGGCCCAGTTTGAAAGACATGGGGACACTGGGCCCAGTTTGAAAGACATGGGGACACTGGGCCCAGGTGTCACCAGTTCATGAATGGGCTGCAGCCACGCCTACAAGGCCGACACAGAAAACACAGAGCATGACAAACACAGGCAAGGCCAGCAGACCATCACAGTGTGTGTGTGTGTGTGTGTGTGTGTGTGTTGGGGGTGGTGGGGGGTTGCGGTAAAGGGTGCAGCCCAGGGGAAAGTGAGCCAAAAGGGAGGGGGGGGGGGGGTTGACAGGGTGTATTTTCTGCACTCTGGTATGGCCTGAAAACCCAGTGGTCCAAAATGAAACAAATCCAGATTAGGACCAGCCGTGGATTAAGCCCCCTCCCCAACTTTGGGGTAGGCTTTTGGTGTGGGGGGGTGGGGGGTGGCGTTTGCTGTCAGGGGAGAGAGGACATAGGATATAGGTTAAAGACCAGGCATGTGCCACTGTGGAGGGTGGTGGGGGATCCCCTCTCTTTCAGCCAGTGATCCGCTGTGCCTGTTAGATTAGGGGGACAGGGTCAGTGCCTGTTAGATTAGGGGGACAGGGCCAGTGCCTGTTAGATTATGGGGACAGGGTCAGTGCTGTGCCTGTTAGATTAGGGGGACAGGGTCAGTGCCTGTTAGATTAGGGGGACAGGGCCAGTGCCTGTTAGATTAGGGGGACAGGGTCAGTGCTGTGCCTGTTAGATTAGGGGGACAGGGTCAGTGCCTGTTAGATTAGGGGGACAGGGTCAGTGCCTGTTAGATTATGGGGACAGGGTCAGTGCCTGTTAGATTAGGGGGACAGGGTCAGTGCTGTGCCTGTTAGATTAGGGGGACAGGGTCAGTGCCTGTTAGATTAGGGGGACAGGGTCAGTGCCTGTTAGATTATGGGGACAGGGTCAGTGCCTGTTAGATTAGGGGGACAGGGTCAGTGCTGTGCCTGTTAGATTAGGGGGACAGGGTCAGTGCCTGTTAGATTAGGGGGACAGGGTCAGTGCCTGTTAGATTATGGGGACAGGGTCAGTGCCTGTTAGATTAGGGGGACAGGGTCAGTGCTGTGCCTGTTAGATTAGGGGGACAGGGTCAGTGCTGTGCCTGTTAGATTAGGGGGACAGGGTCAGTGCCTGTTAGATTAGGGGGACAGGGTCAGTGCCTGTTAGATTATGGGGACAGGGTCAGTGCCTGTTAGATTAGGGGGACAGGGTCAGTGCCTGTTAGATTATGGGGACAGGGTCAGTGCCTGTTAGATTAGGGGGACAGGGTCAGTGCCTGTTAGATTAGTGGGACAGGGTCAGTGCTGTGCCTGTTAGATTATGGGGACAGGGCCAGTGCCTGTTAGATTAGGGGGACAGGGTCAGTGCCTGTTAGATTAGGGGGACAGGGTCAGTGCCTGTTAAATTAGGGGGTCAGTGCTGTGCCTGTTAGATTAGGGGGACAGGGTCAGTGCCTGTTAGATTAGGGGGACAGGGTCAGTGCTGTGCCTGTTAGATTAGGGGGACAGGGTCAGTGCAGTGCCTGTTAGATTATGGGGACAGGGTCAGTGCCTGTTAGATTAGGGGAACAGGGTCAGTCCCTGTGAGATTATGGGGACAGGGTCGGTCCCTGTTAGATTACAGGGACAGGGTCAGTGCCTGTGAGATTATGGGGACAGGGTCAGTGCTGTGCCTGTTAGATTACAGGGACAGGGTCAGTGCCTGTTAGATCAGGGCCAGTGCATGGAACTCTCCTCCCTGGCTGAATATCCAGTCCCTGTTAGTGATGTGCGGGTCAAGCATCTTTAGGACCTGTACCACCCGACCCATCATGACAGCCAACCCGCTCCGCTCGACCCGCAAAGTTATGCACTGATTTTTAACCCAACCTGATGGGTCCCTATTAGTGAGAGCCTGGAGGAAATCCCATGGTAACCTGGGCCTACATACCAGAGGAATTTGCTCACCTTGCACTGCTGCTTGGTTGGCCCAAATTTCAAATCTCTTTTTTTCCAAACAGAACCACACATAAACATTTCTCTAGGCTTTAAGTATAGATCATCATAGGTCAAGTGTTCAGTGTTCTTTTTACTAAATGATTGCTAGGAGGCTCTACAGGCAGGTGATCCTGCAGTCTCTGATGTGTGGTCTGTGTGCATGTGAGACAGAGCGGGAGAAGAGA
>PYXC01000769.1:295000-302500 GCA_015244755.2 Tenualosa ilisha
CCAGGACATTACCTGCATCGGTTAGGATGGGAAAAGATACTCTCACACAGAGAGAGTCCACTGACAGAGGTAGAGAGAGTTCCTGTGAGAGTTCCTGTGGCCAGTGACACAGGTAAAGAGAGTTCCTGTGAGAGTTCCTGTGGCCAATGACAGATTTACATTTACATTTATTTAGCAGACACTTTTATCCAAAGCGACTTACAAAAGAGGAGAACATTCAAGCTACAACACAATGAAAGAAACTAACAAAGAGTGCATATTGCTAACATAACATAACATAAAAACTGCACTATTTTAAGTTGAAAGTGCAATAGTGTAATAAAAGTGCAGTAGAAAAGAGAGATTAAGGATAAGAGGTTAAGTGCATTCTCAAAATTCAAGCCAGGAGATATTCTTGGAAGAGCTGGGTCTTCAAGAATTTCTTGAAGGTGGAGAGGGTATCTGTTGATCTGGTAGCACTTGGAAGGTCATTCCACCAGCGTGGAATAACAGATGAGAAGAGTCTGGATTGACCTGCGCAAGGTGTTGGCCTTGCTAGATAACGTTTCTTAGAGGAGCGAAGTGGTCGGCGGGTGACATAGGGCTGTAGGAGAGTATTCAGGTAGATGGGAGCAGAACCATCAGTCACCCTGTAGGCCAACATCAGTGCCTTGAATTTGAAGTGAGCGGCTAAGGGTAGCCAGTGGAGTTCAGTAAACAGACGTATGACATGCGCCCTTTTTGACGTGCAGCTGCATTCTGGATCATCTGTAGTGGTCTCACAGGGCTGGGTTGCGTGTTGGGTTAGGTACGACCTGATCTTCCTTATGTTGAACAGGGAAAAATGGCACGACTGAGCCACAGAGGCAACGTGATCTGCAAAGGTCAGTTGGTCATCGATCATGACACCTAGGTTTCTTGCCACCTTGGTGGGAGAAACAGACAGAGAGTCGATCTTGATGCTGATGTTGTGATATATGGCTTGTTTGGCTGGGAGGACCAGCAGTTCAGTTTTGGAGAGATTTAGTTGGAGGTGATGTCCTTTCATCCGTGCAGATATGTCAGAAAGACAGTCTGAGATCCGTGTTGACACCATGGAGTCGTCAGGCGGAAGGACAGATAGAGCTGGGTATCATCAGCATAGCAGTGATAAGAGAAGCCATGGGAGTGGATGATTGAGCCCAGCGAGGTGATATACAGGTGAAGAGAAGGGGATCCTTGGGGTACTCCTGTGGTGAGTTGGTGAAGTACCGATGTCTGTCCTCACTATGATACGTTGAGCAACCATCCAGTAAGGTAGGATTGGAACCAGGAGTGTCCTCTCCATCGATGCCCATGTTGGTCAATTTGTCCAGTAGGATGTGGTGGTTGACCATGTCAAATGCTGCTGATAGGTCCAGCAGGATGAGTACTGAGCATTGACCTGCCGCTCTGGCCTCTTTTAATGCTTCCGTGACAGACAGAAGCACCGTTTCAGTGGAGTGGCCATTTCTGAAGCTGGATTGGTTGGAGTCGAGGAGCTTGTTCTGCGTGAGAAATCGTGACCTGTTTAAGGACGGCACATTCAATGGTTTTGGAAAGGAGTAGTTGGTTTAGAGAAGCTTGGAGGAGGAACCTCTGTAGATTGGTTAGAGAACTGACTACTAATTGCTGCAACTTTGTTAGTAAAGAATGCAGCAAAAGTGTCAGCTGTGAGGTTAGTTGGAGGAGGTGGAGGAGGTGGGTTTAGTAGAGATTTGAAGCTGGAGAAGAGTTTCTTGGTGTCAGATGTATAGAGAGTTCCTGTGGAGGGGTAAAGTCCAGGCCTTTAATTACAGAGAGAGAGGGAGAGAGCGAGAGCTGGAGGGAGGGAGAAAGGAAGGGGGAGAGAGGGAGAGAGGAGGAGAGGGAGAGGGAGGAGGAGGGAGACGGGACGGGGGGGGAGGACTGGGGAGTTGGGGGTTAAAGAATAGAGAGGGAGTGGTGGAGAGAAAGAAAAGGTGGATGGATGGATGGGATGGAGAGGAGGAGAAGATGGAGATAAAAGATAGAAGGAGAGAAGACAAAACAATATAGAGGTTGCAGGGTGAACGAGCGGAGAGAAAGAGAGAGAGAGAGAGAGAATTAGGGAGAAGGTTAGAAGGAGGAGGGTGTTGTTAGAGGGAGTGTCTGTCTGTGTATGTGTGTGTGTGTTGGAAGGGGAGGGTCAGACAGATGGAATTGGAAAGGGTAGTGTGGTGTGTACCGGCGGGGGGGGGGGGGGGGGGGTTTGCAGAAGGGGCTGGGAGAAAGGGTGTGTTTGTGTGTGTGTGAGGGGCAGTGGGGATTGAGGAGAAAGGGTGTGTTTGTGTGTGTGAGGGTTAGTGGGATTAAGGAGAAAGGGGTTAAACGAGGCAGACTGGTGGGGCCAATGGCTCAGTGTGTGTGTGTGTGTGTGTGTGTCTGTCTGTGTGTGAAGATGACCCAGTCAAAGGAGATTGCACGGGCATAAGATGACTAGAGAATAATGGCTGTTTTTCTTCTTGTGGCTTTTTATAATCCTCAGATTCAGACACTCTAGACACCACCCCCCACACACACACACGCACACACACACACACACTCTCGTGGGGATTTGCAGTACAGGACTGCACATGGGCCAGGATGCCCCCAGCAGACCTGAGTGAATGTAAAAGACAGACACACACAGTAATACAAACCTAACACACACACACACACACACATACACACATACAGGCAGAATTCTATATTAATGTTTGACGTGTGGAAACCTAACGTTTGTTTGCTCATGTGACTGAGGGGTGCGGGGCTAATGACACTCTCAACTGGACACACACACACACACACACACACACACACACACACACACACACACACAGAGTTACTGTGCCAGCATGTACTTATTATTAATGGGGGGGGGGTACAGAAGTTGACTAAAGGAAGTGAGCCGAAGAATCAGAGAATCAGACCTAACTAATCAAAACGGAACTAAATGAATAGTGTGTGAGATCTTGGTGGGATAAAGACCCAACTAACAGGCTCAGACTTGTGGCTCCTCAGGACCCAACTAATTGAAACGGAATGAAATGAATAGTGTGTGAGACCTCAGTGAATGAAATGAATAGTGTGTGAGACCTCAGTGAATGAAATGAATAGTGTGTGAGACCTCAGTGAATGAAATGAATAGTGTGTGAGACCTCAGTGAATGAAATGAATAGTGTGTGAGACCTCAGTGAATGAAATGAATAGTGTGTGAGACCTCAGTGAATGAAATGAATAGTGTGTGAGACCTCAGTGAATGCTGTGTGATTTTATTAAGGGAGAATTTTCCAGAGCTCTGTAATTATAGCACTGATGATCACATCTTGCACTGTAATTACCACCACACACACACACACACACACACATACAAATACAAACACACCCGTTTTAATTGCATCTTAGATGTTCACTGTAATTTCATATACACACCTAAATCTCTGTAGCCCTGTCTCTGGTTTACCACACACACACACACACACACACACACACACACACACACACACACACACACACACACAAGTAAATCCAACCCATTCCCTGAAATTAAAGAATCACACCAGCAAGCCATGGCCTACCTCACTGCCTCCCAGCCTACACACACCATAGACATATCACTTACATACACACACACACACACACACACACACACACACACACACACACACACACACACACACACACTTACATTTGACTTTCTTATTTGAGTCCACAGTCATGTTGTTCACAGACAGGATTCAAACATTTCCATTAGAAAATGTTAAGTTCTCTTCTCTGTCATCAGGGCCTGTTTTATTCCATATCCTCACACACACACACACACACACACACACACACACACACACACACACACACACACACGCGCGCAGACAATCCTTTACTCTCCAGAGTCAATGATAAGCTATCTGGTACTTCTGAGATTAGCATGAAGCTAATTGCATTCCTGAAGAGCCACAAGTCCAAGGCTGCTTGATCACACTGAAATGTCACTGTGGTGACATACTTATACACACACACACACTCACTCACACAAACACATACCTATTCTAAAAACACTTATCAATCATTCACCACAGACTCAGGAAGTCTGGAACTCACACACATACTCTGTCTCTCACTCTCACATAGACTCATGCACACACACACACACACACACCAAATGCAAAGAAAAACTCATTCACCTCTGAAACCTCGTAACCCAACATTGATGGTGGTACAAGACATTTTTACACACACACACACACACACACACACACATACTCACTGACTCACAGACTTTCTCTCTCTCTCTCTGAATTCACTTCAGAGGCTTTATTGACATGTCAAAGCATATGCAGCATATTAGAGTAAAAGTAGACAAGAAATATATAAGAAATAGAAAAAACTGATACATCAATAAAGAAAGAAAAAATAAACATTAAGACATTGAAATAAACAAAAACAAAAACAAAAAAAATAAACATTAAGATAATAAACATTAAGAAGTAAATAAGTGAATACATAAATATGAGTAGAGAGTAGAGGGGGAATAAGAGTAGAGGGGGAATAAGAGTAGAGGGGGAATGAGAGTAGAGAGGGAACAAGAGTAGAGGGGGAATAAGAGTAGAGAGGGAATAAGAGTAGAGGGGGAATAAGAGTAGAGAGGGAATAAGAGTAGAGGGGGAATAAGAGTAGAGGGGGAATGAGAGTAGAGAGGGAATGAGAGTAGAGGGGGAATGAGAGTAGAGGGGGAATAAGAGTAGAGGGGAATGAGAGTAGAGGGGGAATAAGAGTAGAGGGGGAATAAGAGTAGAGGGGGAATAAGAGTAGAGAGGGAATGAGAGTAGAGAGGGAATGAGAGTAGAGGGGGAATGAGAGTAGAGAGGGAATAAGAGTAGAGGGGGAATAAGAGTAGAGGGGGAATGAGAGTAGAGGGGGAATAAGAGTAGAGGGGGAATGAGAGTAGAGGGGGAATAAGAGTAGAGGGGGAATAAGAGTAGAGAGGGAATAAGAGTAGAGGGGGAATAAGAGTAGAGAGGGAATAAGAGTAGAGGGGGAATGAGAGTAGAGAGGGAATAAGAGTAGAGAGGGAATGAGAGTAGAGAGGGAATAAGAGGAGAGGGGGAATGAGAGTAGAGAGGGAATAAGAGTAGAGGGGGAATGAGAGTAGAGAGGAATAAGAGTAGAGGGGGAATAAGAGTAGAGAGGGAATAAGAGTAGAGGGGAATGAGAGTAGAGGTAAAGTGCTGAAGTGAAAGTAAAGAGCAGCTAGTAAAGTAGTTACTATTGAAAGGAGACGAGGATGACACAGGCAGATAATAAGAGATGGTACACACACACACACACACACACACACACACACACACACACACACACACACACACACACCAGCCCTGCTTTAAGATTAGCTTCCTCCCTGAGAAAGGTGCCACATGAAATTAGTTCTTCCAAGTAGATTAGAGGAGAGAAAGACAGAGGGATGTAAGTAGAGTAAGAGAGACAGAGAGATGGAGGGATAGAGATGGAGGGAGAGACGGAGGGAGACAGAGAAAGGGAGAGAGAGATATAGAGAGACTCTTCAATATTGTATCTGTTTGTATTGTAATATGTCCACTTTGGCAACATTGCTTAAAGGTGTAGTCTGTGATTCTGTGTTATCATAATGCTCACTGGTAGGCTTGGTAGGCAGAAGCCTTTAAGTCTGTATGGACTCTCAAGGGTTGTTTTTTTAAATGAAAGAAGAAACAACAATCTAGGTGGATATTAATGCCCATGTCAAGCTGGCGATGTGCACGTATCACACTGTAGTGGGGAAAATGATTCATTTGACAGCTAATGTTAGCACTAGCCGCAAACGTAATGGCTGGGGAGGCGATGCTAAGTTAACCATGTGACAACTTTGCAAACAGTTGTTAACCTTTCTTCCAAATTCTAACATGTAACCTGCACCCCATACTCATTCTGGCCATAGAACCACATGTCAGTGATGGTCTTTACTTGTACGCTTGTGCACTGATTGCATAGCAGGTTGCAGAGGTGATGTGAATGAGCATGAGCTCAACGCTTCCAATGTAACTTATCACAACACAAACACACAACACAAACACACAACACAAACACACAACACAAACACACAACAAAAGCTTACCTGGTGAATGCCAACATTATGCAACGTCTCCCCAAAACTGAAAGAGTATAAATGCAGCTTTCCTACCTGGATAATTTAACTGTTTATTAGGAAATATTATATCTCATGTTCTCAGAGATCTCAGGGTTATCCTGAATTCATTCCCAGCCTACGGTTCTGACTGCAAGCAATAATCACTCAGATTTGCCCATTAAATAGCGAAGTATTATCAAAGATCACTGAATACTGACCAAGAAGACCCAGAACTACGTGAGTAGTTCTGGTCTGCGCACATGGAAGTGTAGTTCTGGTCTGCACACATGGAAGTGTAGTTCTGGTCTGCGCACATGGAAGTGTAGTTCTGGTCTGCGCACATGGAAGTGTAGTTCTGGTCTGCGCACATGGAAGTGTAGTTCTGGTCTGCACACATGGAAATGTAGTTCTGGTCTGCACACATAGAGGTGTAGTTCTTGTCTGCGCACATGGAAGTGTAGTTCTGGTCTGCACACATGGAAGTGTAGTTCTGGTCTGCGCACATGGAAGTGTAGTTCTGGTCTGCGCACATGGAAGTGTAGTTCTGGTCTGCACACATGGAAGTGTAGTTCTGGTCTGCACACATGGAAGTGTAGTTCTGGTCTGCGCACATGGAAGTGTAGTTCTGGTCTGCACACATGGAAGTGTAGTTCTGGTCTGCACACATGGAAGTGTAGTTCTGGTCTGCACACATGGAAATGTAGTTCTGGTCTGCGCACATGGAAGTGTAGTTCTGGTCTGCACACATGGAAGTGTAGTTCTGGTCTGCACACATTGAAGTGTAGTTCTGGTCTGCACACATTGAAGTGTAGTTCTGGTCTGCACAATTGGAAGTGTAGTTCTGGTCTGCACACATGGAAGTGTAGTTCTGGTCTGCACACATTGAAGTGTAGTTCTGGTCTGCACACATTGAAGGTATTCTGGTCTGCGCACATGGAAATGTAGTTCTGGTCTGCGCACATGGAAGTGTAGTTCTGGTCTGCGCACATGGAAGTGTAGTTCTGGTCTGCACACATGGAAGTGTAGTTCTGGTCTGCACACATGGAAGTGTAGTTCTGGTCTGCGCACATGGAAGTGTAGTTCTGGTCTGCACACATGGAAGTGTAGTTCTGGTCTGCGCACATGGAAGTGTAGTTCTGGTCTGCACACATGGAAGTGTAGTTCTGGTCTGCGCACATGGAAGTGTAGTTCTGGTCTGCACACATGGAAGTGTCACAGAAAGAGATGAGGAAGGTCCTGCCTGCTCCAGTAACCTAAAGAAAAGAGAGAGAGAGAAAGAAAGAAAGAAGAGAGAGAAACAGAAAGACAGAGTTGCAGAAAGAGGGATAGGGAGGGAGAGACAGAGAAAAAAAGAGAGGGGGTGA
>PYXC01000769.1:320000-322500 GCA_015244755.2 Tenualosa ilisha
GTCTGCCATTGTGTGTCTGATATATCTGTGTCAGGTTCCTCCTCCCATTTGTGCTTTAATGCTGTTAAAGGTTTCAGATTATCCATATTAAGTTGAGTATACACTGTTCCTATTGTCTCCTTAATGTAAGGAGGAATCTTGATCAGTTTATATAGAAGAGAATTTGTTGGTAATGATGGGAAGGAGGGAAGGTGCCTGGAGACAACAATCTACAAGTTGGGAATGTGATCCATGTGTTTCTATGTGAGGCTAAGTGATGCTGATGCTAACTGCACTCCTCCGTCCTCCAGACCCAGCGCGGGTGATGCGAATGCCCAGAGAGACTTACCTCCCAGCGGGCATGGAGGGGGTCATCGTCTGCCCTGTGCAGGCAGAACCACCCATGCTGTTCGTCAACTGGACTAAAGATGGAGACATCCTCAACCTTGACCAGGTTTGTGAGCAAGCCTTTCACACTGAGATCTAAAGTGAGGATGTGTGTGTGTGTCTGTGTGTGGGTGTTGGGTAGGTTCGTGTGTGTGTGTTTTGTGTGTAGGGATGGGTATCTAGGACCGGTATTATACTGCAACTAACTCGTGCCTTGTTCCTTGTTGGTAAGAACTTATCGTTAAGCTCTCCCACTGGTCTGCTTCATGATCACATGCCTCTGATTGTCTGAATTTGAAAGCTGCAGAGCTAGAGACACGGCACACAGCACACTAAAACAAGGGAGAGAGCGCCACGTTTAAAAGTGCGGCTTCAGCGGAGACGAAACGACCTTTGATTTCAATAAAATATCAGAAAACGTTGTGAAAGATGTTGTAAGACTGTGGCCTGTGAAGGGAGAAACACGAGCAACCTAATGAAACACTTCAAAATTCTCACTGTACTCTAATTCCTCACATGAAGCTCTGTTCAGTTTGGACTGCTGCAAGGCTCCCCAACTAGGCTACGGACGCAGTGATTCCCATGCATTGACTTGTCCTCTGCTAAGAACGCAGTGATTCCCATGCATTGACTTGTCCTCTAGTAAGAACGCAGTGATTCCCATGCATTGACTTGTCCTCTACTAAGAACGCAGTGATTCCCATGCATTGACTTGTCCTCTAGTAAGAACGCAGTGATTCCCATGCATTGACTTGTCCTCTACTAAGAACGCAGTGATTCCCATGCATTGACTTGTCCTCTACTAAGAACGCAGTGATTCCCATGCATTGACTTGTTACATAAATTCCTTATTCATTGATACATGAAAAAAACCCATTTGATTATTGAAACTAGAACTAGAACTAGAACTAGGTTACCGTATGGGTGCATTCATGTGACCTAGTTCTTGCTCTCTCTCAGCGGACCCACACTCATCTACATTCACATGAAAATAAAACAATTAGTCCAATTAGTTTAGTAACGAGTTCAATTAGTTTATGCGACACGCCATGCGGTGCAAGTTTTCCCGGAGCCAAGCGGTGTGCCGTGTTTGGCAGATGCTAAAGGGAATGGCATGTGCACATTTCACCTCTGTTTGTCGACTGACGTAGATTATTGGTTTCCAAATATTCCGTTTGCCTGCCTCACTTGATTGAGTCAAAAGAAACTGTTTCCTCTTTGCACTCCTAATACAAGTGTAGCCTGGGATGGTTCAAAAGAAAGTCTATGAGTCTATGAGTATACAGTCTATTAGTCTATGAGTCTATGAGTATACAGTCTATGAGTCTATGAGTCTATGAGTATAGAGTCTATTAGTCTATGAGTCTATTAGTCTATTAGTCTATTAGTCTGAGTCTTGAGTCTATGAGTATACAGTCTATGAGTCTATGAGTATACAGTCTATGAGTCTATTAGTCTATTAGTCTATTAGTCTGAGTCTTGAGTCTATGAGTCTATGAGTATAGAGTCTATGAGTCTATTAGTCTATTAGTCTATTAGTCTGAGTCTTGAGTCTATGAGTCTATGAGTCTATTAGTCTATGAGTCTATGAGTCTATGAGTATACAGTCTATGAGTCTATTTGTCTATTAGTCTATTAGTCTGAGTCTTGAGTCTATGAGTCTATGAGTCTATTAGTCTATTAGTCTGAGTCTTGAGTCTATGAGTCTATGAGTCTATGAGTATACAGTCTATGAGTCTATGAGTCTATTAGTCTATTAGTCTGAGTCTTGAGTCTATGAGTCTATGAGTCTATTAGTCTATGAGTCTATGAGTCTATGAGTATACAGTCTATGAGTCTATTTGTCTATTAGTCTATTAGTCTGAGTCTTGAGTCTATGAGTCTATGAGTCTATTAGTCTATGAGTCTATGAGTCTATTAGTCTATTAGTCTGAGTCTTGAGTCTATGAGTCTATTAGTCTATGAGTCTATTAGTCTATGAGTCTATTAGTCTATTAGTCTATGAGTCTATTAGTCTATTAGTCTATGAGTCTATTAGTCTATGAGTCTATTAGTCTATGAGTCTATTAGTCTATTAGTCTATGAGTCTATTAGTCTATTAGTCTATGAGTCTATTAGTCTATTAGTCTATGAG
>PYXC01000769.1:327500-352500 GCA_015244755.2 Tenualosa ilisha
TGTCATGGGAGCCTGGCTTTGATGGAGGATACACTCAGAAGTTCTCTGTTTGGTGAGAATTACACATTCTGAAACACACACACACACGTGTACACACACACACACACACACATGAACACACAAGCACACAAGCACAACACCAGAGCATGACCAGAATCAGCTCATTTGTAAAAAACACTTTGGATAAAAAAACACAATATTAACATGCAGTTGGGAATTATCCACGTGTGTCTGAACTGTCCATGTGTGTCTGAACTGTCCATGTGTGTCTGAACTGTCCATGTGTGTCTGAACTGTCCGTGTCTGAATTGTGTGTGTGTGATGGGCAGGTTCAAACCGACGGCGCGGTCCGTGTCTGAATTGTGTGTGTGTGATGGGCAGGTTCAAACCGACGGCGCGGTCCGTGTCTGAATTGTGTGTGTGTGATGGGCAGGTTCAAACCGACGGCGCGGGGGAAACACGAGTGGCAGTCTCTGCCTGTGCCCTCCTCCAAAACGCACCTGCTGGTCACCGGGTTGCTGGCTGGAACCAGCTACCAGTTCAGCGTCCTGCCCCAGAACAAGCTTGGCTCTGGACCCTTCAGCGAGATTGTCACCATCACAACCACGGGTCAGTACCAGTCTCGCTGTCTCACTCGTCACCTTAGCAACCACGAATCAGTACCAGTCTCACTCGTCACCGTAGCAACCATGGGTCAGTGCTGGTCTCACTAGGTCACCATTACAACCATGGCTCAGTTCTGGTTTAACCTGGTCACTGTCAGAACCACGGGTCAGCTCTGAGCTTAGTCACCATAACAGCCACATGCCAGGACCAGTTTAATAAAGTGATCTGATCACTGTTGGAACCTCAGGTCCGGACCAGTTTGTGCCTGAATCCCAGGGTGTCCCCTAAGCCCTCAGCACTGAACCCTCTAACATGTTAACTGGCTTGAATCCGCTTTATGATTGGCTGGTTCCTGGCAGTGGAGGGTTAAGGCTTTAGAGATTGGGGGGGGGCATTCAGCCTGTGAGGACGACTGGACCAAAAGCCAAACAGTGAAGTGTGGATCCTGGATACTGCACTGGGCTCTATCTGTGGTCTCTGTGGCAGCTCTGCAGCGCCCCCTAGTGCCGCAGTAGTGCGCTGCAGTCTGTTCAGGAGCCTCTGAGGGCTGTGTGGGCCTGGTCAAGCCCAGGATTAGAAATGACTGGAATCAAGTTAGATTTGAGATGAATCTGTGTCTGTCTAGTGTTTATTTGTCTCTCTGTTTGTTTGTTATTTTATCTGTTTGTTTGTTTATTTGTTCCTAGCCCCTCCCACAGATCCGCCTACTGTGGTGTCTGAGGTAGCATCATTGGCTCCTCCCACATTGCTGTCAGTCAATCGTACTACTGAGGGCATCCTCTTGCAGTGGATCCCACCCCCAGAAGAGTCTCAGCCAATCACAAGCTTCGTCCTCCAGGCCCGTCTTGAAGGGGGAAAATGGGTGACACTTAATGGAAGCATCAACGCCAACTACAGCTACATGCTGGTGCAGGGACTACTCAAGGTACACACACACACACACACACACACACTCACACATACTTAATGGAAGCATTAATGCCAACAGCAACCAAATGCTGATGCAGGGACTACTCAAGGTACACATACACACACACTCACATACCCGCTCACAAACAGACACACACACACACACACAAATATACACACACACATCTCAACCTCTCTCCTCCTCCAACCAGGACTCAGTGTATGACTTGCGCATGTTGTCACGAAGAGATCAGCTGGTCAGTGAACCCAGCCAATCAGTTAACATCTCCACCTCAGGTGAGTTTCTCAAGGATGAGTAGAGGTAGTGTGTGTCTTTGTGTGTGTGTGTGTGCGTGTGTGTGTGCATTAGGCTGTATGTGTTATGTGAGGTAAGGTACGTCATGCTGTGTGTGAGTGTTTGTGTGTGTGTGTGTGTCTGTATGTGTGTGTGTGGTGATGTCATGTGCATCCTGCTTGACATGTTTGTCCTGTGTGGTAAGGTGAATTGTATTCTGCCATCCGTGTGTGTGTGTGTGTGTGTGTGTGTGTGTGTGTCAGGGATGGATGTGTACCCGGCCCGCACCAGTCTGTTGTCCTTCATCCCCGAGCCTCTGCTGGCGGGCGTGATCGCAGGTGTGTGTTTCTTGTGCGCCACCATCGTGCTCTCGCTCATCACCATCTGTGTCATGAGTCGCCGAAGGAACAGGAAGAAGCGCAAGAGGAGAGACGGTAAGGACATCGCCACCGACAACACCAACATCCAATAATAACAACACCGCAAACAAAGCAAACACAGATAACACACAAAGCATGCGGAATCTACCCAGATATCCACTGAACTGTCACAACAGCTTTTTTTGCTTGTTCATCTTAAATTTATGGTTTGTTGTAAATGTGAAAGTAGTTCTGTTTGACCTTTGCCTTTTGCCCTCTTCAGACATCCCGTCGGCCTTCCAGAAGAGTCCATCCCCAGAGTAAGTGCACTACTGTCAGCCATCAGCTATCAGCCACCAGCTATCAGTTCTTAACTATTTACTATCAGCAAGGAGCCATCTATTAGCTATCAGCTATCTGCTCTCAGCTCTCAACTATTAGCTATCTGCTATCAGCTCTCAGCTATTAGGTATCTGCTATCAGCTATTAGAATCGGGGACGTCTGGTCATTCTGCTTTAATGTTCTAAGCTCCTGGGCTGTTCTGTTATGACTCAATGAGTCATTCCATCAGTTGTTCTGTAATGTTCTAAACCAAGCATCTGTAATGTTCTAAGCATGTTCTCATCTCCACCTTAGGCCTCGTCCACCCTCCGGCAGCCCAGACAGCCTGCTGAAGATGAAGCTGTGTCCACCACTGTCCTTCTTCCCCAGTTCCTCCTCCTCCTCTGACCGCTCCTCATTTGACAGGGGCAGCCGCAGCGAGTACCACGACCAGCGCAAGCAGCTGCTGTCGGGCACGTCCCCGCCCCCGCGCTACACCCTCTTCGAGAGTCACCTGGGTGGCTCGCCCTCGCCCACCTCTGCGCTGGAGTCCATCACACGCGGCCCCGACGGACGCTTCGTGGTCCAGCCCTACGCCACGGGCTCCAGCCCCGTTCATATCAAGAGGAACTTGAAGAAGGATTTCCCACAATCCCCTGGGAGGGGCAGTAACAAAGGGAGCCCGTTTCGAGACTCACCGAGACCTGGTCTGGCAGACTCGGACAAGGACGAGCAGCGGTGTTCTCCTCTGGTGCTGGCTGCAGACGTGACGGCTTCAGTTTCGCCACACCTTGAGAAGCTGTCAGGGTCGCCGGGTCGAGTCAGAGCCATGGCCCGAAACTTCTCCCGCCATGGCTGCTTCTACTCGGATGACGAGCAGGGCGGTTCCGAGGCTCTACTAGAACGAGCCAGCTTCTACTCGGACAACAGCGAGAAGCGTGTCCGCGAGTCGCTACGCCAGTTCCGTGGGCATCCGAACCACGAGGACCTCCTCCCCTTTGGGCCGGGTCGGCACGCTCGGTACCAACCGATGGAACCCAACGCCACGGTTCTGAGCCAGCTTGAGGGGGAGAGCGGGAGTGTGAGTGTTACTGAGAGCGAGGGGGTCGGGCAGGACCGGCGTCTGCGTCTGGCTCGGGAACGGGAGGAGCTGGAGCGAGAGCTCGAGGGCTACGCGTGCGGTCAGCGCTGCGTCCAAAATCGGCCCGGAGAGGAGCGACGCGCCAAGTCCGTCAGCCCCCTGCGCTCCTGCTACAGCCCCGTGCCGGAGGGACCCGATGACGACCCCGTCTGGAAGCCCCAGGATGTGAGTCTTCGACCGCGTGACCAGCGTCCCAGCAGCCTGGCGGCACGGCGCGTGTCGGACTACCGGCGGGGATGCTACTTTGCCGCAGCCAGCACCAGCAGCCCTCTGGAGCGTGCTGCGCCCCCCTCCGCCTCACACATCACCTGGGACATCAGCCCCGTCAGCTCCCCCACCAGCCTGGTGCCCCCCGCTCTCAGCCTGTCAGAGGGCAACACGCCCCGCGCCCAACGCCCGCTCTCGCCCCTCAGGGTAGGCACCCCGCACGACGACTCCACCGATGCCGCTGCAGACGGCTCCCGCTCACCGGTCACCTCCCTCACACTCCTCTCTCCCACCACACGCAGCCCCGTGACCTCTGACCTGAGCCAAGGCAGGAGCCGTTGGCCAGAGAGGAGAGCTGAGACGCCCCAGGACGCTCCGCTAGGTCTCTCCCCTGTGACAGGCCCGTCCGATGGGGCGAGGATGGCGGCGGTCTCCCTGGCCTGTGGCGACCCGTTGCGGCCGGTGTGTGAGAGCGTGCGCCGCATCGAGGCCGAGCAGGAGCATTCAGCAAGCTCTCGCCCACCCAGCCGGCCCACGTCGCCCACCGCAGACGAGACGGGCGCGGACGAGAAGCGTCCTGACTGCCGGCCCAGCCGCACCCCGTCCAGCTACTCAACCCTCCCCTACGATAAGCGGGTGGGGGCCCGGGGGGGCGGAGCGTCCAGCGCTGCGGTGGAGGAGATGACCGGTGCGTCGGCGCTGCTGGACCAGGAGCGAGAGGCCCTGAGGGCTAGGTCCAGGAAGAGCGAGCGTCTGGCGTTGGGTTTGGACAGTCCAAGCCGCGCCTCACCCCTCACCCTGCTGGAGAGCGAGAGTGTAAGCGTGAGCGCGAGTGACCAGTCCACCCTGTCGCGCATGTGTGAGAGCATGAAGGCCCGTCTGGGCCCCCCGCCCCCGGTCGCACGCACCTCCTCCCCTGTGCAGACCAGCGCCATCCTGGAGTACCTCAGCCTGCCCGGCTTCATTGAGATGAGCGTGGACGAGCCCGTGGAGGAGACCGAGGCCGCAGAGACTCTCTGGCCCTCCCCCGACCCAGAGGCGTCCTCTCTGCTGAGCGGCGAGCCCGACGTCGTGCCCAGGAACTGGGAGGCGCACACACAGGACGGCTCTCCGTCCCCACCGGGACCCCCCCTCCAGCAGCAGGGCAAAACTCCCATAATCTCCAGCGCCACAGAGATGGCAGCGCAGAGGAGCTCCGTGTCCATCGACCCCAGCAGCAGTGGCCAGAGGTGGCCAGTTCCCCAGCCTAGCGGTGGTGAAGGAGTGGAGGTGGGGGAGGAGGAGGAGGAGGAGGAGGAGGAGAGTCGGCCACACAGCACCCAACCTCTGCTCTCAGTGGGACGCCTGGGCAGCCCTGCACGCCACGCCCAAAGGATGGGCTCCGACCTCGCACACACATTGGTCAGCGCTGCACGCAGTGTCGCCGCTGTGGCCACCAGGAGCCCCGAAAGCTTTGAGCGCCTGCCCCCGCAGACCAGCCGAGAGGATGAGATGCAGAGGTAAGACTGTTCCTTTATTAGGTAGCGTGTGTGTGTGTGTGTGGTTAAAAATCATATCAATGATATGAATTAAAAATCATCATTAAAATTACTATCATTTTGGTTAATATTGCAGTCAGGATTATTTATGCACAATTACTCAATGAGTTTTGGGGTACCAACCATTTCAAAAGCTGTCAAGAAATTCAGCTGAAAAGGAAATCACAAACAGTTGTGCAACTGAATACTAAGCCCCTTCTGTGAAGCACTGAGACGCAGTGGACTTAGAGGAAAGACAATGACAGACCAAAGAAGAGTCATTCTAGTTATCTTAATTATGTGGCTAATTACAAGTCCTAATTCAGGAGGTGGTTTGAAAGCAACACTATGTAGTTTTAGTGTAAAACTAGTGACCCAGCGAGCTGCTGTAAAAGGCAGACAGAACCTTCAGAACATTTTCCAGACCCTTCTAGAAGATGCTAATTGGTGTTTGAAGGCAATACAGTCATCAGTGTCTTGGACAGTTTTATATTTTACATTGTGGTGGTTTCCTAGACTCTACCCAAAACTGCTCAGAGCATATCCTGGATCACCGGGGGAATAACACTTGTTTATAAACCCTTTATATGACTACATGTCAACCAGATTCATTTGGAGATGGTCCCTGAAATAAAAGTCTATAAAAAAAGATTCCTCAGATCCTGGTGAAAAGATCTATTGTGTTACTTGGATAATTGTTGATGAAAGTCACTAAAATAATTGATGATGTAGTTTGATAATTGTTGGCAGTTGGACAGAAATTGAGGTTGACATGTGTTTAATCACACAGCTGCACACAGAGAGAGGAGGAGCCTCAGGAGCGCTCGTTGGCCAGCAGGACCAATAAGATTGCGTCGCGCATCTGCCAGGCACCCTTGCCCTTCATGAGGAAGTCCATGAGCGCCGGCCCCAGCAGGGCGCTGTCCGCCGTGGGCCCCCCCCGCGCCTTCCTCAAGAAGTCCGTCAGTCTGGGCGTGCAGAGGTGGGAGCCGCTGGACGAGACGCACCCGTACGTCTCCGAGAGGTTCTACCGGGACGAGCTGCCCCACCCCCATGTGCGGATCAAGTCCTACAGTCTGGGCCGGATGCCCCCGTCCTGCCACGCTCGACCCGCACCCTTCTGGCACGGACTGGTGCCATTTCACCGCCACGGCAGTGGGAGTCTGGAGCGTCAGCGTCCTGCTGACCGACCCTACGCGTTTGATCGGCCCCTTGCTGCCGACAGACCCTATGCGTTTGATCGGCCCCTCCCTGCCGACAGACCCTATGGGTTTGATCGGCCCCTCCCTGCCGACAGACCCTATGCATTTGATCGGCCCCTCCCTGACAGACCCTACGCTTTGGACCGATCTTACCCTCCCTTAGACCGTTGTTACCCCCCTTGGATCACACCTACCCCCCCTTAGAGCGTTCTTACCCCCCTGAGCGCCCATACATGCTCCCCTCCTACCTGAGCCCAAGCCCCCCCATCCTGGAGGACCCCCCCATCTCCACTCGTCGGGATTGGCCAGATCCGCGCCGGCAGGCCGCCGTGTTCCCAGACGCGTCCCGCTGTCCGCTCACCTACCAGGAGACCCTGCGAGCAGCACAGCATAAGTACGTCCCGCTGGAGCCTTCCCATCCCCGCCCTGCCCCGCCCCCACGTCCAGCCCCCGGCCTCAGGGTGGACCACCCCCGGCCCGTAGACGCCCACCGCGGCCACCAGAGGACGCACCTGCCCCGCGGACACAGCTGGCCCTCACCCCACCACCCTGCACCCTTCCCCCCGCGAGAGCTGAACTACCCCAGGGAGGCGGAGCGGACGCTGGCGCCCAGGGAGGTGGAGCACCTGCGGGAGAGCCGAGAGGGCAGGGCCAGCTACGCCAGCCAGAGCAGCGGGCGTGGGAGCGTTGGGCCCTACGGGCACAGCGGCGGACACCTACGCCAGTCCGTCTCCATGACGCCCACTCTGCTCAGCTCCCCAGAGACCACCGAGGACAGCCAGCGCCTGCGACCCGACACCTACCTCCGCGACCGCCGCGCTCAAAGGTGAAAACACACGCCTGCTAGCCGTGACCTCTGACCTCGCTGCCATGGCAACAGAAGGCCGCATCTGCTGCCTCTCAGCAGCACTCATTTCTTGTCTCCTAATCATCACATTTCATCTGTCACTCTTTCCGTTGCCTTTTGTGGTGGTGTAAATGTTTCCATCTGTGTGTGTTTGTGTGTGTGTGTGTGTGCATGTGTGCATGCATGTGTGTGTGTGTGCACGTGCGTGTGTGTCGTGTCCATGTTTCCATCATCAGACGGAACACCTCAGTGGATGAGAGCTATGAGTGGGACGCAGTGGAGCAGTGTGTGGACCCCGACGTCCTGAGGGGGATGAAGGGGGAGCAGGCTCAGGTTCGGGGGGGTCAGAGGAGAGAGCCAGAGCCCCGTGGGGACCCCCCCTGCTCCTCACCTGACCCTCAGGACCCCCTCAACAAAGGTGAGAGAACGTGTGTGTGTGTGTGTGTGTGTGTTTAAATAGACCCAATTTTCATAATCTAGTGCCTTGTGATGACATCACACAATCCTTTTTTCCTGCTCTCCTTTTATTCCCTCCTACCTTAACATCCCCTCTCTCATCTCATCTCTCCTCTCCTCATCTCTCCTCTCCTCATCTCTCCTCTCCTCATCTCTCCTCATCTCTCCTCTCCTCATCTCTCCTCTCCTCATCTCTCCTCTCCTCTTATTCCCTCCTACCTTAACATCCCCTCTCTCATCTCTCCTCTCCTCATCTCTCCTCTCTCATCTCTCCTCTCCTCATCTCTCCTCTCCTTTTATTCCCTCCTACCTTAACATCCCCTCTCCTCATCTCTCCTCTCCTCATCTCACCTCATCTCTCCTCTCCTCATCTCTCCTCTCCTCTTATTCCCTCCTACCTTAACATCACCTCTCTCTCCTCCCCTCCCCGCTCTTCTCTCCTCTTCTCCTCTTTTTCTCTCCTCTGCTCTTCTCCTCCACCTCTCTCCTCCCCTGTCCTCTCCTCTCTCCCCTCTCCTTCCCGTCTCGGCTCATCTCTCCCCCTCTCCTCTCCTCCTCCTTCTTTGCCCTCTCTTGATCTCTTCTCCCCCCCTCTGTCCATCTCTCCCCTCATCTCGCCCCCTACTCCTCTCCTCTCCTCCTCTCAGGCCTGTCCCGTGCCCTTAGTCCTCCACTCGTATCCCATGATCCCCGGAGTCATTCCAGCCGTTCCCTGAGTGAGGCTCGCTTTAAGGCACTGCGTCTGGAATACCAGGAATACTGCAGAGCGCTGGAATCCTCCTACGACCCTCCCTCTGACCCCGAGTCCGACTCCAACTCCGCCCTGCTCTGAGAGCCCCGCCCACACCTGCCCCACCTGGTCTGTTCCTCCCCCTGACCCCATGCATGGCACACAGTGCTGCCACCAGCCATCGCTTTCATAGTAGACTAATCCACCAAGCATTTTATTCATTGATTAGTCGGTTGATTGATGAGATGTGTTGAAATTGTGTCTTTTAAAGGCCAGATGTGTTAAAGAGTGCACAAAGTTATGGCTTCAAATAGACTCAGTGATGGAGGTTGATGATAATAGTCTCTGCTTTTGATCCTGTGAGGGAAAGTAGTGACACACAGACAGTGAAGTACACACTAACCTGGAGAGGTGCCTGGGGAGCAGTGAGGGGTTAGGGGCCTTGCTCAAGGGAACTTCAGCCATGGTCCACAGGTTGGGGATCGAATCGGCAACCCTTACAAGCCTGAAGCCCAAACCAGTAGGCCATGGCTGCCCCCAGGTTATCTGTGGGGGTTCATGGTGACTAATAGTCCGTCTGTGTCTTTAATCCAGACTGCTCTGAGGGGGGCGCTGAAGAGTCGTGTTCATGTTGACTGGACCATCTCAGACCTACAGGACCCCAGTCACATGAGCTGGAGATCAGCACTGTTCTCTCTGGCTGTGACAAAGGACCCTGTTCCACCCCATCCACATGATTGGGAGATCAGATGGATTAGACCCCTCTCCCATAATGACATAAAGGACAGCAGCCTCAGAGTGAGGAAGTGGCTGCTGCCATGTAAAGCACTTGGCATAGTCACCACTGGCAGCCATGAACATGGGCCCGCAAGATGGACCAGTCATGTGACCAGAGAGAGAAGGAGCATTTGGATGTTGTGGACAATTGCGGACAATCTGGGAAAATCTGGGACAATGGACATCCTTCCTGTGTGAAAGCACTGTCTGGTTTAGTGCACAATGTCAGCAAAGCTCAGTCATCAACACTGCCTCAAGCTCAGGCAAGCTTTGGGAAGCTACTTGGCCCAGGTGCTATACCTATTGGGACTGCTAATGACATGAAATCCTGCTGATGTCACAAGCTTGTGTGTGTGTGTGTGTGTGTGTGTGAGAGAGAGAGAGAGGGGTGCTCTTTTACACTGGTAGTCTGGAAAAACAGACACACACACACATTCTTCACACCTCATGTATACTCAGGTCTTCTTTATGGAAAACAGATCAGTTCTCCAGCACTGCGGTTCTCCACCTCAGTGTTTGATGCTGGTCGCATCAAATGCCTTCCTCTCTGTCTGGGGTCTTTCCTGTTTGTGTGCGTGCACGCACATCAGAGGTGTCAGTTGTGTGTGTGTGTGTGTGTTTGTGTGCGCACATCAGTGCATTGATGGTGTCCCCAGACCTCCTCCTCTAGTGACCTCTACTGTCTGAAGCGTGCACTGCAGGCAGGGACTGTGTCGCCGCACCCTGGCTGACATATTTCACATTAGGAAGCCTTTATATGTTCCAGACCAACTTTATATGTTCCAGACCAACTTTATATGTTCCAGACCAACTTTAGATCTTCATCCCCATACCAGCACACATCCAAACTTCTAAGCCTTTGAGAGTCTGTGATCACTGTGACCTCATGAGGGAGACCAGATCTGGTTCACACTGTGGTAAGCGTTTCTGTGTGTGTGTGTGTGTGTGTGTGTGTGTATGGCAAGTGCTATACTTATCTGTTCTCATATTGTGTGTGTATGTGTCCATAAAGTCCATCTGTAACTCCATGTTTGAAACTGTAGTTGTCAGCTCTATGTTCTCAGGACACACTACAATGATATAAACTATCTTATATTTAAGATGCTATGTTACTGTACACATTTCTAAGTCAGTTTGTTCACTTTTTGATAATTTGTTTATAATGTTTTGTACAAATGGAACAAGTTGTTGATCTGTTCTGTAATTGTTGTCAATGTTGCTGTTATTTTTATATGTTTGTATGAAGTAAATGGATGTTAAATGCATTGAATGTTGCACTTTTTTCAAGAGCATGTTGTGAAAGCAGTCAAAACCTGATTTGAACTTGTCCCCTTCCTGAAGCAGACCCAAGTGTGTGTGTGTATGTATGTCCTTCCTGAAGTAGACCAGTGTGTATGTGTGTGTGTGTGTGTGTGCGCGCGCGTGCTTCCACTTCCTGAATCATACCAAGTGTGTATATGTGTGTGTTTGAGCCTGTCTTTGTGTATGTGTGTCCTTCCTGAAGCAGACCCAGGTGTGGTGTCTCTACACCCCCACAGCCCTGCAGGGTTTTCCCATCGTCTCTGCTTAGACTTAGTACTTCGAGCCTGTCTGACACTGCAGACAGACGTGTGTGTGTGTGTTTTACGGAACAGAGGGACAAATTTCAAGACATTTCAAAAAGCTATGAGGACCCTCCAGTTTAGGAGGACACTTTGCTGTCCTAATAAAAATAATAATAAAAATTATAAAATGTTCTTTCTGCATGTTTTAGTACCCAAAAAGTGTTATTCTCAAAAGTCTTGATATATCAAAAATCGTTACATTAACACTATATGTGTTAATACACGTAATTTAGGTAGTTAATCTGACAAAGGATTATCCAGACAAGGCGGTGCCAGGTCAGAACAGAACGCTGTTCCACACGAACATCTCAGCAAATCAAACCTTACGGAGGGATGATGACCATGGGCACGACTTCATCAGATCAGCTACCGGCACTTACTCGCACCCTCGGGAACACGTGAAGCTGCCCGGTCAGCGCTGGTCGCCGGCATTCTCCGCATGGAGCGCGGTACTACACTGGCACTCCAAGTTAAAAGAAACTTTGTGATTTCCAGCGCTTCTTCCTGAGTTAGTTGACTTTGGTCAAGTTCACCTACAGGTAGGTGGCCTAATCTTCTCCATGACTGTTGTTAGCTGGCTAGGTGACATGAACCAGGGCGAATGGCGCCTTTGGGATGAATACAGCCAGACAGTTTACATGAGCTACTGCAAGTCGGCGGTGTGGATTTTGAAAGATGACATTGATGTTGATGTTTCATCTGAAAAACGCTTGGTAAGATCAGCTAAATCCATTGCATTCAGAGTATTGCTAGTTTGCTAATGTTGGCTAACAAATTAAAGTGCACTCTAAAACAGGTCGCGTTTTCTCGTCTAATAGCAGTGCTTTATGAATGCATTGCCAGACAGCTAAAATACGCCTTTTGTTTTTGTTTGCTACTCATCAAAATGACTTTTTCTAATGTCAAGTCCGCTAGCAAGCTGCATCCAACACAAGGCTTAGCATTAGCGTGCGGGAACGAGCCTCTGACCTGCAGGACAAACCAAACCGGCGCAGGAGTGGAAGGGTGGAATTGGTAACATAAGTGTCGCTAAACTTTACTTGAAGTCTGAATTGTTGGAATGTTTTTTATCTTGAGGTGAGGGAGGAGATGCCCATCTGGAAAGCCAGTGGTGCATGAAGTAAGTTGGCCCTAAAACTGCGCAAATGCGCTGTTCGCAAACATTGTTTTAATGTTCACACCAACGATGTTCTCAAGGATCGAGTTCATGTGTAGAAACTCTTATAATGTTACATTAATGTTATTATGATATGTCGAGCCTTTTTGTGATTTTTGGCTCTATAGCCAAGTCAAGCTTCAAAACCCAGCTACCGACGTAATTTATCCATTTCAACTGAAGTTTGACACATGCCCATGGTGAAAAAGACCCTGAAAACTGTTATTTACGCCTAGCTTTGTTGTTAACTTCCTTAAGGATTTGGTCATGCCACAGAGAATTACTCCCCATCAGGACGCCATTAATCACGTCCTTGCAGGCAGACAAAAAATGACAACTGGAAATAAAATATATTAATCCAGTGAGAGGGAATGTTACATGTCAGTGGATTAAAGGGTTACATGTCAGTGGATCTTGCATTCATATTGTGACCAGCGGGTTTCAGTCGATGGCCCTTGAATAAATACAGTAAATTTAAGTTGAATTTTTTGAATTCTGGCCCTGAGTCTGTTGCTGTATTCTACAGTTAGGCTTTGGTGCATGCAGAATCGAAAGATTTGTACAGTTTGCATTGTATCAATTTATAGGAAAAATTCCATTACATTTGCAGGATAATTGCATTTGTGATCATGGCAGTGCTGAATCTCAGTTCTATTCAGTGGACAGTCTGCTACCGGTGTGTGTCGTGTAAGGCTGTGTCTGAAGGTCAGTTTGTGGTGGAGTATAGTATAGTATATCATTGACGCAGCTGAATAAATAAAGTCGCATCACATTTTTTGGTCTTAAAATGTAATCTGATTTTCCTCATGAGAAGTCAGGAGGAGCCCACAGTGTACTGAAGCTAATACCACTAAACAAATAGTTTCCTTTCACATTTTTTCAACATTTTTTGTTGAAAACATCCATGAAACATTCAAAAAGGCAAACCATTCAAACCATTGGCTGACCAAAGGCAAACCATTCATATGCAGTGAAAGAGAATGGGCTGAAATACCTCCTGGACATCGTGCCAGGGTTGTGCAGATCTGATTGACAGTTGAACGTTGAGTTTTTTTCCTGCCAAAGGAGGTTCAACCACTGATTGATCCAAAAGGTTCACTTTTGCATACAGATCACGTTCTATGATCAAACAATACAAAAAACTAGGTACCTCAAAGGGGTTCACAGACCTTTACACAGCACTGTGGCCTATATCAGGGACTAAACTTAGTAGGTCAAGTGCACACGGCTACAAGGAAAGGCATGGTATGTCTTATAATCGACCAGATTGATGATCTGTGATCATAGCCGCTGCTCAGGATTAAATTGTTTACACCTTAGAAATGCATATCTGGAAAACCCAGTGTGTACGCAGTGTTTACCAGTGTGTACGCAGTGTTTACCAGTGTGTACGCAGTGTTTACCAGTGTGTACGCAGTGTTTACCATGTCATTGTTTTGTTTCCATAGCCAGGTGGTTCACTTTCTTCTGCCTCCAGCCCCCTGCCTACATTCATTGATCTGCTTGATCATTGACTCACCTGTTCCTCATTATGCTGCTTCAGAGCAACTTTTGGCAGCATTTCAATATACTTGAACCATGAACCATGAATTGAATTGTTATTTGCAATTAGATACTTTCATGTCTGGAGCGGTCTCAAAGAAAGGATCAAATGTGTGTTCAAGAGTATATCTCAGAGTCCTAATGATGGCTACAATAGTGTGGTATTAGCCTTTATATTTCAGTCTAACACAGCAATAACATGAAGGTAACCAAACAATTACTCAGCAAGAGCTTAGTGAAGCCACTCAGATTCACAATTGTTATCTGTTATCTCCATGACAGGCAAACATTAGTTGCATTGTCCTATTATAACAATTCATGGACTAGTAAATTGAACTTCTCCCTGTCAAAGATGCAGAAACAGCTGCATACGGACACGTCTCACTAACAGGAGGCAGGATTCAAGGGCATCAATATCGCCACACTTCTCAAAAAGGGGGACTATAAGGTGCTCCCAATGTTGAATTGTCAGTACATTCTAAACTCTAGATTACCTCACATGCTAGATGGAATTTGGCACAAGAATATCCAGATTACCACTACATTACAAAATATACAGATTACCACTACATTACAAAATATACAGATTACCACTACATTACAAAATGTAACATGATTTATTAGTTCTGGCAGAAGCTTTACTGTGGCTGTGAATGCTGGGATGGGGATGTGGCACTAAATTCAATTCAATTCAATTCAGTTTTATTTCTACAGCGCCTTTTACAATAGTATTGTCTCATGACGCTTCACAGAAGGAGCACCCAAGAGCAACAGGGGCAAGGAAAAACTCCCTTATGTTCAGTTAATCTAGGAAGAAACCTTGGGCAGATCCACGACTCAAGGGGCTAACCCAACTGCCAGGGGTCATGCAGGAAAATTACAATCAGTAGTAACCATGACAGACTATAAGTTGCCTATGGTTTAGCTAAGGTTCATAATAGTTCATAATAGAGTATTATCCCACTTTTACATTACATGGTAGTCAGTCTATAGGTGGTTATCAGGAATTATGGCTGTACAATGTAGCAATGTAGCCAGGCATAGTGACAAACTCAAAGGAGTGAGATGGGTCATGGGGGTAACAGTAAGGGTCCATTTGACAGCACCATTGTGAGGAGGGGTCAATCACAAAGCCTCAGGAAGGGGAGTCGGGCCCAGCATCGGCGTCCAGGAAGGTCCTCTGTGATGGAGAGTCGGTCCTGACATGGGCCTCTCGTAGTGTTGGTTGTAGTCCACTCAGGAGGAGAGGGTGAGAGGAGTCCGCCAGAATGAGGCAGGGATGACACTCAGCAAAGATAATTGTGGACAGAGGAAAATAGTGAATTAGGCCAGGCTCACACATCAGAAAGCAATTGTATAATTTGGGCATACATATATGTGTATAAATATATATATAAATATTGAGAGAGAGCTGAAAGAGAGAGAGAGGGAGTTGTACGGCATGACGCATGAAGGGGATGCAAGTATTGACAAAAATGACGCCCTGACCTTGCATTTGTCTGGGTTGTCTTGTAACGATGCCAAGCAACCTACTGATGTATATCTGTAAACAATCTCAAAATATTTTAAAAACGTTGCAGACTAGTTGGTACATGGTATGACCACTGAAATGTATTGAAATGTGGGAACCATTGGTATGATGAGTTTGTGGTAGGTCAGTGTTGGGAGGTGAGAATTTGTGTGAAATGATTTGGTAGAAGTGGGAATGGATGTGGGTTTTCAATGAATGGCATTGTGTGTGTGTGTGTGTGTGTGGAAACATGTTAAGAATGCGTAAAATTCAATTTTCACCGGAAAGAGTCTTTAGGTTTGGTCAGACGTATAGAGCATATGAAGAATGTATTTTTTTAAACAAGTAGTTTAATCAGGTGTCGTGTCTACTTAGCATAATATATTGCATGATCATCATGACTGCCCCCCCCCCCCCCCCCCCCCCACACCACCACCACCTAATGCACAGTATATACTGACAGACACAGCTCCACTGCATTTATTACTCCAGTGACTATATGCATCTGACAATAAAACTTCCCTGCAAGTACATGCATTCTTTCTTTTTTTCTTCTTAATTGCTCAGGTTCATCTAGGCGCTGTGTGAGGAGGCCGTGGTCTCAGGAGGAAACAAAGCAGTCATGAAGCACATGAAGCCTTTCAGCTAAACTGGCGTCAAAGACAAAGGACTGTCACCAAAGAGCAGTGTCTGCAGTGTGAAGAGGAGGAAGGACTGTCACCAAAGTGTCTGCAGTGTGAAGAGGAGGAAGGACTGTCACCAAAGAGCAGTGTCTGCAGTGTGAAGAGGAGGAAGGACTGTCACCAAAGAGCAGTGTCTGCAGTGTGAAGAGGAGGAAGGACTGTCACCAAAGAGCAGTGTCTGCAGTGTGAAGAGGAGGAAGGACTGTCACCAAAGAGCAGTGTCTGCAGTGTGAAGAGGAGGAAGGACTGTCACCAAAGAGCAGTGTCTGCAGTGTGAAGAGGAGGAAGGACTGTCACCAAAGAGCAGTGTCTGCAGTGTAGAGAGGAGGAAGGACTGTCTCCAAAGAGCAGTGTCTGCAGTGTGAAGAGGAGGAAGGACTGCCACCAAAGAGCAGTGTCTGCAGTGTAGAGAGGAGGAAGGACTGTCTCCAAAGAGCAGTGTCTGCAGTGTGAAGAGGAGGAAGGACTGCCACCAAAGAGCAGTGTCTGCAGTGTAGAGAGGAGGAAGGACTGTCTCCAAAGAGCAGTGTCTGCAGTGTGAAGAGGAGGAAGGACTGTCACCAAAGTGTCTGCAGTGTGAAGAGGAGGAAGGACTGTCACCAAAGAGCAGTGTCTGCAGTGTGAAGAGGAGGAAGGACTGTCACCAAAGAGCAGTGTCTGCAGTGTGAAGAGGAGGAAGGACTGTCACCAAAGAGCAGTGTCTGCAGTGTGAAGAGGAGGAAGGACTGTCTCCAAAGAGCAGTGTCTGCAGTGTGAAGAGGAGGAAGGACTGCCACCAAAGAGCAGTGTCTGCAGTGTAGAGAGGAGGAAGGACTGTCTCCAAAGAGCAGTGTCTGCAGTGTGAAGAGGAAGAAGGACTGTCACCAAAGAGCAGTGTCTGCAGTGTGAAGAGGAGGAAGGACTGTCACCAAAGAGCAGTGTCTGCAGTGTGAAGAGGAGGAAGGACTGTCACCAAAGAGCAGTGTCTGCAGTGTGAAGAGGAAGAAGGACTGTCTCCAAAGAGCAGTGTCTGCAGTGTGAAGAGGAGGAAGGACTGTCACCAAAGAGCAGTGTCTGCAGTGTAGAGAGGAAGAAGGACTGTCTCCAAAGAGCAGTGTCTGCAGTGTGAAGAGGAAGAAGGACTGTCACCAAAGAGCAGTGTCTGCAGTGTGAAGAGGAGGAAGGACTGTCACCAAAGAGCAGTGTCTGCAGTGTGAAGAGGAGGAAGGACTGTCACCAAAGAGCAGTGTCTGCAGTGTAGAGAGGAGGAAGGACTGTCTCCAAAGAGCAGTGTCTGCAGTGTGAAGAGGAGGAAGGACTGCCACCAAAGAGCAGTGTCTGCAGTGTAGAGAGGAGGAAGGACTGTCTCCAAAGAGCAGTGTCTGCAGTGTGAAGAGGAAGAAGGACTGTCACCAAAGAGCAGTGTCTGCAGTGTGAAGAGGAAGAAGGACTGTCACCAAAGAGCAGTGTCTGCAGTGTGAAGAGGAGGAAGGACTGTCACCAAAGAGCAGTGTCTGCAGTGTGAAGAGGAGGAAGGACTGTCACCAAAGAGCAGTGTCTGCAGTGTAGAGAGGAGGAAGGACTGTCTCCAAAGAGCAGTGTCTGCAGTGTGAAGAGGAGGAAGGACTGCCACCAAAGAGCAGTGTCTGCAGTGTAGAGAGGAGGAAGGACTGTCTCCAAAGAGCAGTGTCTGCAGTGTGAAGAGGAAGAAGGACTGTCACCAAAGAGCAGTGTCTGCAGTGTGAAGAGGAGGAAGGACTGTCACCAAAGAGCAGTGTCTGCAGTGTGAAGAGGAGGAAGGACTGTCACCAAAGAGCAGTGTCTGCAGTGTGAAGAGGAAGAAGGACTGTCACCAAAGAGCAGTGTCTGCAGTGTAGAGAGGAAGAAGGACTGTCTCCAAAGAGCAGTGTCTGCAGTGTAAAGAGAAGAAACCTGCCTTGGAGACCAGATCAGTGCCAAATATTTGTGATTTTGTGCGCAACTGTGGTTTGGCCTTCAAAAGGCGTTTACATGCAAAACTTTACATTTTTAAATAGGTCTTAATTTCGTTACCCTTGTTACCTTCGTTACTTTTCGTTACGTTGGACGTCACAAACAGTTGAATGGGTAAACTAGTCCACCTGGCTCATTTCAGATGTTTTGTTAGTTACGTTCAGATGAATCTCTGGGTGATTGTTTTGCTGTTATGCGCTCTTGTCCTCCAGAGGCACATTCTCACAGCAGGACTAGTTAAGTCTGTTTGTGTTTTGGCCGTTGTGCTTCTGATCATGACATAAGAAATAGGGAAGAATTTGTTTTCTGCTGTGGAAAAATCTCAGAATGAAATATTAAGACACATTAAAATGTTACTTAATCCAACGCAGCATTTTTTTAACAATAAAGTCAACATACTGAATTATTAATACAGTATCCATCTCTCCCTATTGTCCTTGTCTACCAGCAGTCTTTATTGTGTGTGTGTGTTCTGATTCTGATATTAGTCCCAGTCATTACTGTGTGTGTGTGTGTGTGTGTGTGTGTGTGTCTGTTGTGATTCTGATATTAGTCCCAGTCTTTATTGTGTGTGTGTGTTCTGATTCTGTTATTAGTCCCCGTCATTACTGTGGTGTGTGTGTGTGGTGTGTCTGTTGTGATTCTGATATTAGTCCCAGTCTTTATTGTGTGTGTGTGTTCTGATTCTGATATTAGTCCCAGTCTTTATTGTATGTGTGTGTTCTGATTCTGTTATTAGTCCCAGTCATTACTGTGTGTGTGTGTGTCTGTTGTGATTCTGATATTAGTCCCAGTCTTTATTGTGTGTGTGTGTTCTGATTCTGATATTAGTCCCAGTCTTTATTGTGTGTGTGTGTTCTGATTGTGATATTAGTCCCAGTCTTTACTGTGTGTGTGTGTTCTGATTCTGATATTAGTCCCAGTCTTTACTGTGTGTGTGTGTTCTGATTCTGATATTAGTCCCAGTCTTTATTGTGTGTGTGTGTTCTGATTCTGATATTAGTCCCAGTCTTTATTGTATGTGTGTGTCTGTTCTGATTCTGATATTAGTCCCAGTCTTTATTGTATGTGTGTGTCTGTTTTGATTATGATATTAGTCCCAGTCGTTACTGTGTGTGTGTGTGTCTGCTCTGATTCTGATATTAGTCCCAGTCTTTATTGTGTGTGTCTGTTCTGATTGTGATATTAGTCCCAGTGTTTGTCTAAATCTTTGCCCCTGCCCTGTAACATTTAAGCAAGGATGCAGTGTGTGTTGCTGGTTGTGCTTTTCCTGCTGGGTGCAAACACTGTTTTGTGTTTTTTTTTTCTCCAATTTTTATTATGCTCCTTGTTGATTTGATGACACTTGGTCCACCTGTAGGGAGACCCCACCAGATGAGCTGTGGTGTCTGTTTTGGTCCACCTGTAGGGAGACCCCCCCAGATGAGCTGTGTGTGTAATCTGTAAGATTTTCTAGTTTGATTGGAGGTGCTGATGTTTCATGGAGGAAGAAGAGTAGAATGGAGTGAATCATGTTCCTTTGCACCATATATGCTGAATTATGTACAGCAGAGGTCAACATAGGAATTTCACAACAGCATTAACCTCATGATATATTTCAGATCATGACAATGGTGTGTATCAGTCATCTGGGTCTTAATCCTTTTGCCCCTTTAAAGCAGGTTGTGTATGGTGTATGAGTGTGCTTACCTGGAGAATGGTGTATGAGTGTGCTTACCTGGAGTATGGTGTATGAGTGTGCTTACCTGGAGTATGGTGTATGAGTGTGCTTACCTGGAGTATGGTGTATGAGTGTGCTTACCTGGAGTATGGTGTATGAGTATGGTTACCTGGAGTATGGTGTATGAGTGTGCTTACCTGGAGTATGGTGTATGAGTGTGCTTACCTGGAGTATGGTGTATGAGTATGGTTACCTGGCCTTAGACCTGGTGTCCTTTCCAAACAGGTTATACTGAGTATGTGTGTATGATGACCTCACTGTCCTTGTACCCCACACTGTCCTCATAGACACAGTTGCAGAAAAGGCTCCATAAACCACCGAAAAATCTGAAAGTTCGCCTCTGCAAAGACAGTCTGAGTTTGAAGTGGTGTATAGTGTGTAGCTTCACTGATTTCTTTTCATGATTTTGGGTGTTTTTTTGTAGCCATAGCAACACGAGGACCTGGTGACCTCATAGTCCTGTGCCAGCTCAGGTTTGCCAAAAATGTCAGAAATTGTCCCTCTATACCGAGAAACGTGTGTGTGTGTGTGTGTGTGTACAGTCACAGTCTCTCCTGTACAGCCCTAGAGCGCTTCACCACTTCCTCTGCTGATGCACTTTAATAACTCCCTGCTGTCACAAGACACTACAGACAGGTGTGTGTGTCTTTATACACAGTATAGAGGTGCGTGTGTGTGTGTTTTTGTAAATGGTGCGGACAGATGTGTGTGTGTGTGTGTGTGTGTGTGTTTATACACTGTAGACAGACAAGTGTGTGTATGCATCCTGGAGTCACTTTATTACTGAGTGCAAGCCAGCGGTTCACAGTACACACGTTACTTCACACACACATTAGGTTACACACTCTTTGATCAGTCTAGACTGCAGGTAGGACGGCTTGTACGACTCACTGACTGACATTAGGCTGACTGACCTAACTTGCTCTGGAAGCATCTCAGTGCAGCGTACAGGCATGGGGGCCATTGGAGCCATTGGAGCCTTGAACTGACCCCTGACCCCCAGGCCTGCATGCTGGTACAGGGTTGCTTTTCCAATCACACTCTCTAACACCCTGCTGCTGCTGAGTTCACACCGAGTTCTTTGTGTGTGTGTGTGTGTGTGTGTGTGTGTGTTTATTTGGCAGACATGCGCATAACGTGCTTGACCATGTTGCCGATGCCGTCAAAGATGTAGTGGTAGTGGTACTCTGTCTCCCACATGAAGGTGGGGGTGCTGATCACACGGTTCTTCTCATCCACATAGGCCTCGTGGAACCACAGGTTAAGGAACACACATAGAACACTGATCAGCCGGCAACCATTAGATGCGTTCTATCTGGGGACTTCGAGGGACCGTACCTGACTCTGAGAACAGCATGTTCACAACAGAACATGTCAACCACACACAGCACTGTTATAGCACAGCTCATTAGAACTCCCTGTGTGTGTGTGTGTGTGTGTGTGTGAGAGAGAGAGAGAGAGAGGGATCGAAGCCAAATGTTTCTCCTTCATACACACACACAGAAAGGTACGGCTCACAGCACACAAACTGTCAAAAGCCATCTCTCCTCACTCTCACACTTTCACTCATTCAAAAACTGACACTGACACACACACACACACACACACAGAAGGATATGTAGGGCTCTCGGATGTTGTGGCGTGCTCCCATGCTCTTGACGGCCTGGACCATGTTGGTGTTTGGCCAGTTGCCCCAGCGACCACTCTCATCACGCTCGTATCCCATGGTGACCTCCAGACTGGGCAGCACACGGCAGGCCAGTAGGGGAGCCATGCTGGACAGACTACAGACATACACAAGAGGCCATATCACACACACGGAAGGCCAACAGGGGGCAATGCTGAACAGACAGACAGGGGGACACGTCTCACACACACTCACACACTAGAAGACAGTGGATGTGGTGGAGCAGAGCTGATGTCACTGACTAACTACCAGGCAACCTGGGTTTGCCTCCAGAACATCACAAGTGTGTTGCTTTGGGGAAAGAAATGTGTGGATATATAAGAAATGAGTACAAGCACAGAGGACCGAGAGGCCCTGGCGTCAGACGTCCTGATGATGCTCATGTCAATCAGACTGCCTGTGCCTGTTGTCTGTGACTGGGTGGCTCACCTGGCACTGACGCTGCCTTTGGTGGTGAAGGTGGCCGGTTCAAATCCCAGGTGATGCACCACCGCCAGGTATGCCTCTCCACTACTATTCCGACAGCTACGTGAGGGCAAGGGCTGTGGTTTTGCCAAATCTCCCCCGCTCTAATTTAATAGTCAGACACTAGAGAGCGTCTGTCTGGAAAGGGTGTGTATATGGATGGAAATGCTTCAGAGCTCGGTGACTGGGTGGCTCACTGGTCTGCACTGGGTGACTGGGTGGCTCACACTTGCTTTGGTGGTGAAGGTGGCTGGTTCAAATCCCAGGTGATGCATGTGGTACAAAGAGCTTCTGACAACAGGCTACGGCAAGGGGGAGCCAGGACGGCCAATCAGAGGGGCTTCAACAACCCCCTCTCTCTCATTTGATAGTCTGACACTAGGGGCCAGTGTCAGCCACCCAGTCACTGAATGAAGGCCAGCCAGAGGGCCAGAGGGGAGTGTGTACCTCCCACACTACCTGTACTACAGTCATTCATTGTGGGTTTCCACTACACACCCAATAGGTTTGCGGTTCTTGTGGAAGTCCTTCAGGACCCGCTCCACGTCACTATGCAGCTTGCAGTCCTTGCCATCTTTGTTGAAGGTGGACCTACACACATAAACATAAACAGCTGAGTCCCGTTAAGAGGCTTTGCACACTAGGAATAGTCACTAATACACACTCCCACCCACTGTCGAAGTGATCCTATTGTCTGAGGCTCCTGGTGCTCACACACAGGGTGTAAAGTCAGCATTCTCAGGTCAGTTATCCTGTGTGTGTCTGTCCTTCTATAGCAGAATGCTACACTCTTGTCCCTTTCTCTTTACCCCTCTGATGTCCTCTCCCTCCATCCTTACACCCCCCCAATCTACTCTTTCCCTCTCACAGGTTCTTGACGATGCCATGTCCTCCAGGAAAGATGACGGCATCAAAGCTGTTGACGTCCAGTCTTGACAGATCGTGGATCTGCATCATCCCTTGACCATGGCTGAAGCGGGCAGACTCCATCATCATGTTCCTATTGGAACAGACATACATGTAATACCTATAGACTGATTACCATGTAATGTAAAAGTGGAATAATACTCTCATTATGAACCTTAGCTAAACCATAGGCAACTTATAGTCTGTTCATGGTTACTACTGATTGTAATTTTTCTCCATGACCCCTGGCAGTTGGGTTAGCCCCTTGAGTCGTGGATCTGCCCAAGGTTTCTTCCTAGATTAACTGAACATAAGGGAGTTTTTCCTGCCCCTGTTGCTCTTGGGTGCTCCTTCTGTGAAGCGCCACAAGACAATACTATTGTAAAAGGCGCTGTAGAAATAAAACTGAATTGAATGTAATAGCATTCATTTTTATGTAAGGAATATTGACTCTCCGTCACAGACTGACCGACACACACACACACACCTGCTCTCTCCGGAGGAGGGCTGTTTCTTCATGTGGTCCATCACGTGCATCTGCTGCTGGTTTGGAGCAAAGATCTGGAAGCGAGCTCCATTCCGACTCAGGTGGTACATAGTGCTGAGGACACACGGAGATTCAGGAGATCGGGGTTTTGACTCAAGTTCAGCAGAGGCAAAGTGTGTCACTAATAGTGTCGTTAATGTGTCACTCTTGATTGTCCTACTGCACAGCAGGCAGTGAAAAGCTAATAGTCTGACTGACAGGCTAATCGTCTGGTCTGGTTAAAGGCCAATAGTCTCATTGGAGCATTGAAGTGCAGTCAGAGGTGACTTACTATGTAGCCTCATGCACATCAGTGCCATCCCACCAGCCACAGCCAGAGTACACCTGAAAGGTAGCGCGCACACACACACGCACCCAACAAGACATCACAAAAAATGTGATTCATCTCTCTCTCTCACACACACACACACACACACAACCCAAATACTCTCAATCTCTCACTCTCACACAGCCTGAGCACACCTGCAGGATATGGAAAAAGAATCTAGTTCTCTCACTCTCTCAGACACACACACAACCTGAGCACACACATACATATACACACTCACCACTGCAATGTTGGTGTTCCCCCAGTTGCCCCAGTCTCCTTGGTGTGCGAGGCAGGCTGGCTGGCGGGTGAGGACAGAGGCAGTGTTCCTGGAGAGCAGAGCACGTGAGGCAAGCATGATGGCCAGACAAGCTGCTTCCTTGCGACTTCAGCACAGACACACACAGACAGAAACGGACAGAAACCCAACGATGTCCAGCAGGCGGAACCACCCTCACCGGACACCCCAGCCCCACAGCTGCCCTTTATACCGACCAACCTGCCGACACGCACGTCACCAAGTAAGCCCTGCTTCTCAGAAGCTACAGCAAAAGCTGTTTATCTGAAGAATCAGTATTCCTCTCCCTATCACACACACACACACACACACACACCCTCTAATAATACCACCCATGGTTAATGCCAGTGTCCTTTATCTAATCACGTTAAGTCATGAGGCTAGTGTGGGCATCACCTCCACTGAGCTGACCGCTGACCGTTGGCCGTGCCACATCCACTCTGCTCTGATCTGCCTGACGTGCTGCCCAGACGTCTGCTCCAAACACACAAGTACTCTATCTGTCCTCTTCTCTCTCTCTCTTTTTCTCCATCTCTCTCTTTATGTCTCTTCTTCTCTCTCTCGTGATGACGGCTGCAGAGGCATCACAGTTTAGGGGAATAATGGAGGAGGTGGGGACCCATCATTTCCTTAGGAGGTCGTTATCCCACTTGTCATCAGTGGCCAGAGGCTTGAGGGATCACATCAGTTTCAGGAAGAGGCGTTTGAGGGATCAGAGGGGACAGAGGGATCCCATCAATTTCAGTAAGAGGCGTTTGAGGTCTAATTTTCAGTTTCCAGTTAGGTCCAGTTAGCCGACAGTCACGTTGATCTGACGAACCCAAACATAGTGATTTACCGAACAGATAGAATTTACAACAGAAATTCTGTCAGATGGAACACAGACAAAAATCTTCTGCTGTCTGTGAAACGCAACCGTTTCTAAGTGCTCCTAACTATTGTGTTTAAATTACTTTCAATGTTAGTGTTACATTTACATAATGAAATAACAAACATACCGGGAATTCCAAAGTCTGAACACTATCAAGATAGTACGGTAAATTCCCTCCTGTGCAACAGAAAGTCACTAGCTATCGCTAGATTTGTGTTGTCATTCTTGGCGTCGCCCCCAAAAAATTGCTTAACAGGCAAAAAACACGACACTGGAGGTAATGGAGCCTGTTGTGCATCGTTTTGTGTTCTCTCTGGTGTACAGCAATGCCGAACTTCAATGGGGTAACAGTGTCTCTGCCTCCT
>PYXC01000769.1:357500-372500 GCA_015244755.2 Tenualosa ilisha
CTCACTCACACTCACACTCACTCACTCGCCTCACTCACACACACACACACACACACACACACACAATCGCCTCACTCACACACACACACACACAATCACAAACTCACATACACTCACATTTACACACGACCACAAACTCACACACACTCACTCACACACATGACCAAGCGGGCTCTTCCCAGCATGTGACACCAGTCAACTGGCTCTTCCGAATGCACACTCAAACACACTAATGTTTACACATGACCTGTCTAGCTCTTCCGAACACACACTCAAACACACCTATGTTTACACATGACCTGTCTAGCTCTTCTTAACACACCTTCTTGTTTCCAGAAGAGGAAGGACCAATCCACCATGAAACGGAGAGTAGGAGTTGTAAATACCCATTGCAACGCATGCAAACATTAAAAATTTCCAGTGGGGAAATGCCTAAATTCATACAGTAATGGTCATTTCCTGCCTGCTGGTGTAGTTTAACAAAGTTAGTTATCAACTTGGCTGGTTAGGCTCGTCCAATAGTTTCAATACTGTAATACCACTGTTGAAAACATTTTCCTGAGGGAAGACACAAGTCCTAATGTCTCTTCAGTGAGTTTGGTCATTTTCAGATTGCTGAAATGTAAAGTGCAATAGAAATAGTCCTTTATTATTATTATTATTATTATTACTACAGGCCCATAACCTATGGTTTTAGTCTTTCTCTGCTTTTTTGTGAATACCCTCACAAGCCCTGTGGAGCTCAGCAAAGGTTAAGCTTTACATTTCATTGAGATTCAGGACTCCTCACTCTTCAAGTTTCTTCATGTCTTCTATGGGACACACAGTGACCTTTGAGATCATAAAGTTTAATATGAAAGTCCTGAGGTGAAATTCTGCTCCTATTTTTATTGTGTTTAGTGAGTCACTGTGGATTACTGCCTTTCCCTTCAGCAGTGTGCACGCAGCACGTCTGTGGTCACCCTCAGTGTCAATGTCACATGGCAGATACAGTCATCCTCACTGCTGCTCTGCAGGCAAGGTGATCTTGTCAGGAAACTGTGTTAGGCCTGGGAGACCACACAGCTTAGTCCAAGTCTGGGAAGGGATTTTGGCATCAGGGATGGAAACACTAATTGGGTTCAACCAACGCACACACAGACTTTCCAGATTTTTAGAGGCATTCAGATTAAAGTCTCTGCCATGTGCAGCCATTTTAGTAGTCACCCAACAGACAGTCACAGACACAGCCTGACACACGACCCCGAGAACAAAGCAACACACCTGTCTAGATGAACTCCACACTGGACTGGTCATATCAAACCTCTATGACAAGAATCATTACTTAGGGTCCTGATCAACATCATCAGATTTACTAGAATGAACTGTCCACCAGCTTCTGGACTGTGTGTGTGGACTGTTTCTACAGACACTACCAACAGACATCCTTTACTACAGGGGTTCTCCCACTTTATTGGGCCGGGGCCCCTCATAGAGCAGAAATCTTTTCAAGGACGCCTCGTAATCGCAACAAAAATTTAACCATATAAGATCATAGCCTTTTGTTCTTTCAGATGGTTTTGAACTCATTCTAAAACACATTTTTCTAATACAACAACAGTTTTAAATAGGCATGTTATTGTGTTTGGCAGCAGTTTTAAAAGGATCAGTATTTTTTGGTCAAATCTCGGCCTACTGTGTTAAAAAATGCTGTATGTCTCACATAACTAATGATAACTAAGATTCATTTTGATTGCAGTTAACATCAGCGCCTGACAGATTGATGTAGTGAATTGTGGTGTATTTTGTCACTAGTGAAGTCATGAAGCCTAATGACTATATGCCAATAACTAAACTTGATGCCTGCCTCTCAGACATTCAAATCTGAATGACTGATCACTTCTTATGTTTAAACTGATAAAACTGAGGTTATGATGATGGGCCCTAAACATTCTACCTCATCATCAACACTGACTCAGTGGCCTTCACTGTCATGGAACACAAAAGCTACTCAGTGGCCTTCACTGTCATGCAACACAAAAGCTAAAGACCTCGAGGTAATTACTGATCAGGACCTCTCTCTAAATAGTCATGTAAAACACATTTCAAAAACATCTTTTTTCCACCTACGGCATAACGCTAAGGTTAGAAAGTTCCTATCCTTTGAGGATGCTGAAAAATTAATCCATGCATTTATTACCTCCAGGCTCGATTATTACAATGCTCTGCTCTCTGGGTGTAGGAATACCTGTATCAAAACCCTACAGCTAATACAAAATGCCTCAGCCTGAACACTTACTAGGACTGAAAAATATGAACATTTCTCTCCTGTCCTTGCTTCCTTACATTGGCTCCCTATTAAAAGATTTTAAAATACTCCTCCTAACCAATAAAGCCCTCAATGGCCATGCTCCAACATATATGAAAGACTTACCTGTCCCTTACCACCCACCTAAAACCCAAAATCCCAGAATGCTGGTCTCCTTGTAATCCTAAGAATATTAAAATCCGAATAGGAGGACGAGCTTTTTGCTACTGTGCGCCTCTCTCATGGAATAAGACACTCTCAATACCTTTTAGTCTAGACTTAAAACCTTCCTCTTTACTGTTTCCCATAGTTAGGGATGGTGCACAGTAAATCATCACTCCTCTTTTGGAAGGGACTGCCTCTGCTGTTGCCCCCAGTTGTGTCTCCATCCAAGAGGCCTTTCCTAGACGCCCATGCCAGGACTGACTCTCCTTCCCTGTGGCTTTGTGACTGACACCCCCTCACAATGGCACTGTCAAAAATGGACCCTTATTGTTACCCCCACGACCCATCTCACTTCTTGACTTCAACACTGTGTCTGGCTGCCACTATACTGTTCAGCCATAATTCCTGAACACCACTTATGTACTGACTACCATGTAATGATATGGGACAATATTTTGGAACTGTTATGATGCTTAGCTAAAACCATGGACAACTTGTAGTCTATCATGGTTACTACTGATTGTAATTTTCCTGCATGACCCCTGGCAGTTGGGTTAACCCCTTGAGTCATGGATGTGCCCAAGGTTTCTTCCTAGACTAACTAACATAAGGGAGTTTTTCCTGCCCCTGTTGCTCTTATGTGCTCCTTCTGTAAAGCACCATGAGACAATACCATTGTCCCAGCTGCCACCGTTGTGCCTCTGAGCAAGACACTAAACTCTAAGTTGCTCTTGGGGAGACTGGCCCTGAACAACTGACAGTTAACAAAAAATGTAACTCGCTTTGGATAAAAGCGTCTGCTAAATGCAAAATTGTAAATGTAAATACTATTGTAAAAGGCGCTGTAAATATCATTGAATTGAATTGAACTGAACTAATGTTCCGCTGGTCTAAACTGATCTCTAGTACTTTTTCTCCTCATAAGACAAGTTTATAATACAAGTTTAAACTTTTCACAGACCCCCTGGCAACATGCTGCAGACCCCAGTTTGAGAACCAGTACTTTACTAGAGGCCAACAGGACTTCCCTTCTGATCCCATGGAGAACATTCGGTCTCTGCATTCCTCCTCTCTGTGAATGAGTGACTCATCCAGTGAGCACAGCGAGATGAGGTGATGAGGAGATGAGGTGCGCACTAACCTGTCCTGGGCAGCCTGTGGATGAGGTGATGAGGTGCGCACTAACCTGTCCTGGGCAGCCTGTGGATGAGGTGATGAGGTGCGCACTAACCTGTCCTGGGCAGCCTGTGGATGAGGTGATGAGGTGCGCACTAACCTGTCCTGGGCAGCCTGTGGATGAGGTGATGAGGTGCGCACTAACCTGTCCTGGGCAGCCTGTGGATGAGGAGCTCTGGGAGAACTGAGGGGTTAGCTGCCTTGCTCAAGGGCACCTCAGCCCTGAGGGCATAGGAGAGTGATGTTCAACCACAGCTTTCTTACTGGTCTACTGGGATCAAACCAGTCATCCTGAGGCCCTAACCAGTACGCCACACCTGCCCTAGAGAATGGTACAGATACAGTAACAGTGAGATAGAGTGGTAGAGAGAGTGAGAGAGAGAGATAGAGTGACAGAGATGTAGGCTGTGAGACACAGAAGGGTGAGACTGAGAGTGAGGTCTGTGTTGGTTTATTCAGCAATGGGGTCCAGACAGGTGCGTGTGTGTGGTGTGTGGGAGACAGGTGCGTGTGTGTGTTGTGTGTGGGAGACAGGTACGTATGTGTGTGGTGTGTGAGAGACAGGTGCGTGTGTGTGTTGTGTGTGGGAGACAGGTGCGTGTGTGTGTTGTGTGTGGGAGACAGGTGCGTGTGTGTGTTGTGTGTGGGAGACAGGTGTGTGCGTGCGTGCGTTGTGTGTGTGATCATGAGTTAACGGCCTTGCGGAGGCGAGTCTTGTGAATGTCCTGGGCTCTCTTCTGCCTCTCTGTCAGGCTGCTGCAGCTGGACCTGATGGGGGGCAGAACCAGCCTCTCCCCCACGCTCGCCTGAGACCTGAGACGGCACACACATCATTACACAAGTTAACACAACTTTACACAGACCAAACACACAGACACTAACTAAGTCTTTACACAGGCCAACCACTTTACACAGACCAACCACTACACTAAGTCTTTACACAGACCAACCACTACACTAAGTCTTTACACAGGCCAACCACTACACTAAGTCTTTACACAGGCCAACCACTTTACACAGACCAACCACTACACTAAGTCTTACACACAACTACACTTTACACAGGCAACCACTTTACACACAGACCCACTACCAGTCTTTACACAGACCAACCCACCTTTACACCCACCACTTTACACAGCCCACTACACTAAGTCTTTACACAGACCAACCACTACACTAAGTCTTTACACAGCCAACCACTACACTAAGTCTTTACACAGCAACAAACTAATAACAAAACACACTAACTTACACAGACCAACCACTACACTAAGTCTTTACACAGACCAAACAACCACTTTACACAGACCAACCACTACACTAAGTCTTTACACAGGCAACCACTTTACACAGACCAACCACTACACTAAGTCTTTACACAGGCGAACCACTTTACACAAGTTAACTACTCCACACAGACTAACCACTTTACACAGGCTTTACACAGGTTAACCACTTTACACAGGCCAGCCATAGCTTTACTTACGGCCTTTTGGCTGCAGGTGTTTGGGCCATCCTTGGTAACCTTCTGATCCCTCCCTGGGACACCAGAACAAAACCAACACAGCATGTAGCATGGAACACAACACGCTTAACACAGCATGTAGCACACTATGTGGAACACAACACGCTTAACACAATCCACACTGTGTCCAACACTGACCACTCGTGAGTTTCGTATCTTTACAAAGGAAAGTTTAATGCATTTTACTAAAGACTGCAGCTGTGCACCTAAAGAGCCATTCTGCGGTGCTACCGGCATAACCAAACATTTGGAACAGAGGTGTTCGTTAAAAAATTTATCTTAACCATTGTTTTTCATCATAAATGTTTAGAAAACAAGGCTTTAGGTGTAAAAAACCTAACCTGTCCTTTACACAGAACAGAATGCACTTCTAGCCTACCTTGGGCAGTTGGTGGAGAGGTAGGCCTTAGTTTGGGAGATGGCTTCAGCAGACAGCCGCTTCTTACTCAGGACAATGTCCTTCAGGACCGTTCTCAGCTGCAGCAGCTGACCAGGCAGAAGGAGAAAGACACACAGAGACAGGTCAGCAGGCGCCATTCACTAACCAGGGAACCCAGCAGAACACGGAATGGTACAGAACTCTAAGCAGAGTATAATGAAGCCTAAGTAGAACACAGCCCTGAATGGAATAGAAGCCTAGACAGCGCAGAACCCTAAATAGAATAGAACCCTGAATGAAATGGAACTCTGAGTAAAACAGAGCCATGAATGGAACTGAACCCAGAATGCAACAGAAGCCCCAGTGGTCCAGAGCCCTGAGCTGTACCTCCTGGGCCTGCAGCTGGTTGGCATGGCAGAGGTGCTGGATGACGCGCTCACACTCATGCAGGCTGGTGGGGCAGGGCGGCTCTGAATGGATGGTCTGCACACGGAGAGGGTGGAGCGAGACCTGCGGACCACCCACTGCCAACTCCTCCCTATCAGGGCCGGCCATAACGTTTGAGATGCTGTCTGACCTAAAGCATGCAGGTGAGTGGGGAGAAGAAGCCCAGAAAAGACAAGAGTGAGTCAGCTGCCACTGGCATCTTAAGATAGTAGAAAAATAGCATCAGCATCACAGTGCCGTGTGTAGCCTAGTCTAACTGATGGTGAGAGGGGTGTTTGTTACCCATGGGATCCGCGGAAGAGAGGGGGCCTATCAGGACACAGAGAAAGCTCCTGGCCACTGCTGGCTGTGTGAAGACTCTCTACAGCACACCATGTGGAGAAGTAAAAGAAAGCTCTAACTGGGGCTGAACAGCTGTATACAATTACATTGGCTAGTATACAATACCATTCAACATGACATCATGCAAGAATTGTAATTAACATACCTTGCTTGAGAAGGTGACTACTTTCCATGATCAATTTATACTGTAATTCTGTAAAACAAAATAAAAATACTGTAATTCTGTAAAACCTAAAAAAGTATTAACACTGTTTATCATATCGGCTATAGCCATTACATCACATGGATCACATAGTTTAACACCATTGATTATTGTGTCAAAACCGGTACACACATTTTACAATACTAAGACTCCCATCACTGGAAGGATTCTGCATCCTACCACAAAGTCTGCCCTACCTTTATTTTCGCGTTTGAGAGCATCAAGCTCCTGATGGAGCTTCCCCAGCGTCTGTCTGTGCTGCTCCTGTAGGAAAATGACATCTTTCTCCAGTGAGACGATTCTGCTCAGGTCGGAGTCCATGCCCGTGGGGAGTGTTCGTGATTTCGCCGTGCTGTCCATAAGCGGGGCATTGAAGGGGCAGTCTCTTCGGAACAGTTTCGTGTATCTGCTCTTGTCCAAGGCACCAACGCGGGACCAGTTTGGAAGGTTTCGCAGGGGTGGCAGATTGCTGGTAGACATGTTTCATTATTTAACATTTATTTGTCTTTAACTCAACAAGGCGTGTCATAGCTCAAAGCTGATTTCAGTAGAGTTCCCGTTAGCTCAAGCGGACACTTAGCATAATTTAGCCATCATGGATAAATAGTCCTAGTTTCTGTCTGCCTACAGAAATGTCTTGAATAAACATTTATTTCCAAGAGGTTATTTGAAAGCCGTTTCTTGCCTAACGTTAGTTCCCTGTTTAACAGGAACAACGTTATCATTAGGCCGATTTATTATCGCTATCGTACAGAGCATCAATGTTAGCTAATTGGTCTTGGACAGGTGACTGGCTAACATTTGCCTCCAGTCCGAACGCAAAATACCAGCAGTCACTGCAAGGAACTCAGCAACCTTGGAGCATCACAGATACTTGACCAGCGTAACACTTACATACGACACACAACCTGACAAACATACAGAGACTTTTATCAGGTTAGTCATTGGGTTAAACTCGATAGCCTAAAGTTAGCCTGCCAAGCTAGCTGACATTAAGTTTGTAGCTGCCGAGAAAACGTCGTTAAAACCATTATCCATAACTAAGACAGTGTAGCCTTTATAGTCCTAGATCTTTAATTTAACGGCATCGCCAAGATAAATAGTTACGTATTATGAGCTTCTTTCTACCGTTACTGCTTCAGTCGACCAGCTAAGTGCGTCTTGGAAGTTCCCGATAAACACACGGACTGCTGGCTCATGCGTCGCCATGGCAACAGACCCCGAGAACCGCTCGGTTTGGAATTTCCTCCTTGTGCGAGTGTTCCATTCCGAGTGACGCGCTGGATCGTTTCCTCTCGTGTCCTGGAACTACTGCATGCAGAAGCAGATTACGAGAAAATGACAGACCAACCACAGACATTATACCAGTTTAGATTTTACTTCACATCTTAAAACGAATTATTAAAATGAAGCTACGATACAGAAATTAACACACCAAAAAACATTATAAACCAACACAAAATCACCTTTTCTGAAAACATTGCATGTAAAAATTCAACAGTAAAAGATTACAATCAGGTTCTCCCAATATCGGCATCCTGACCCATCGTGCTGCTCAACAGTGCATGGCCAGGACCACACTGTCCCTAGGAAGAGTAGCATGGCAGAAAATCAAACCCCAAGCAATCTGTCTGTCTGTCTCTCTCCATCTCTCTCTCTCTCCATCTCTCTCTCTCTCTCTCTCACACACACACACACACACACACACCTAAAGGAACATTCCATACATCTTTGATGTACAACTATCAGGTCTCTCTTTGACAATTCTCATCCCTCCACACACACAGTTACAGACAATTAGGCCTATAGAAAAACAAAACAAGTGAGAATAGAATTATGTCCAAAATGTGATGGCAAATCTGGGATACTGATGGCATCCATGGCAAGACCAGATGGGTGGAGTGTCTATGTTCAGTCCAGTGTCGCACAGTCCTCCACTTCCTTCAGGAGGGCTGGAGACGGCATGAGGACCTCTGCTTCCAGACCAACATTTCCATACTCAGACCAAAGCAGGCCAAGCAGTCAGTTCAGCTGATTATTACAAAATATATCTAAATGCATTCCACCTAGGAGCAAAGTTGATCTTCAGCTCTTCAATAAATAATAATAATAATGACTCAAAGCTGACTCTACAAGGGGACCCATTCAATTTCAGAATTTCCGGGTAGTGGCGGAGGGCGCTCAGGACATTTATGGAAAAATGGAAAGTTTTGGTTACCAGACCGTTCAGGTCATGAAGATGATGAACTAGAAAAACATCAGAGAGAAGCTGGAGAGTTCTTGAAGTGCAGAGGCAAGCGTGCAGACTTTAGTTTTGGGGGGTGTGTGGGGGTGTTGCACTCATGGTGAAATTCAGTAGGAACCTCAAATCACTGAGATGCAGGGTTGATTCTTACAGAATTCTCAAAAGGGCAAGAAAATCTAATACACACCACACTCACACCTCTCACAGAATACTTAAAAAAGCTAGAAAATAACACACACACACACACCTCTCATAGACTACTGAAAAGAACAAGAGAACACCACACACACACACCTCCAAGAATATTTAAAAGAGCAACAAAACACACACACACACACAAACCCGCACGCATTCACGTGTCCATTTACGCGTGTGTGTCCTTTTACTGCTCACTGGCTGTTTGGATTGCATTAGATGTTTTCACAGATTTATTGTTGTTTTAGATTTAGTTTGGTTTTTTGGATCAAGCCTGCTCTGGAGTACATCTGAGAGTGCCACTAATATTGGCCGAGCTCTGTGAGATGCGTGGCCAGTCGGCACACGTGCTGTGGAACACACAAGACCACATGTCTCCGCTGTGCCAGCCCCATGTCAGATGTGTTCCTGGAGTCAGGTGGGAAAGATGCCTGGATGCCTCCACTGAAATGTTCCCCTCACAGGCCTACCAGTGCCACCGGCAGTAACAGTGGCACTGCACTGGAGGGTGAGACTGGACCTAGACTGGCAGAGTGCCACCGGCAGTAACAGTGGCACTGCACTGGAGGGTGAGACTGGACCTAGACTGGCAGAGTGCCACCGGCAGTAACAGTGGCACTGCACTGGAGGGTGAGACTGGACCTAGACTGGCAGAGTGCCACCGGCAGTAACAGTGGCACTGCACTGGAGGGTGAGACTGGACCTAGACTGGCAGAGTGCCACCGGCAGTAACAGTGGTACTGCACTGGAGGGTGAGACTGGACCTGGACTGGCAGAGTGCCACCGGCAGTAACAGTGGTACTGCACTGGAGGGTGAGACTGGACCTGGACTGGCAGAGTGCCAAAGAGCAGAGCTCACTGGGCCTGTTGTTCTACAGATGGCCCAAATGAAAGCAGCGTAGCAAACTGCTATGGTCAGCTGCTACAGACATTACCCAAAGTGCCACTGGTTCGGAATTTAACACAAGGAGATCTTACGCTGGGGCGGAACAAAAGCGTGCCAGACCATGTCAAAGCCTCCCATCAGGACTGTCCACGCACTCGCAAGCTACTAACACACAAGCACGCAGTGGTGCAGACACAACGAGCGCAGCACAGTGGCACCACGGCAGACCTGACGGCCTGATTCATGCAATCAAACCACCAGCAGGCAGGCAGAGGCCGTGCTGAAGCATGTGCATTAGAGGAGGCCGACCGTGGGGCGGGTGGGGGTCAGGGGAAGATGCGGAGGTCGGCTGTGGGACTGGGTGGTGGTGGTGTCAGGGGACGTGAATGCATTGGGGTGGTGATTAGAGCCTATGTAGCCTGAGTTTGTGTGGTTCTGCTAACAGCGAGGCAAACAGTGGTTTCTCCAGGACGTGATGGGTGCTAGGGAGGTCTGGAGTGAGGTGGGGGTGTGATGCTGCCCTGCAGTGGGGGTGTTTGGTGCGTGGGGAGGTGGGTGAGGCGAGGTGAAGGTTCGCTGCTCTAGGGCGTATAGGCTGGCGGAGGTTGGAACTGGTTGGCAATGTCGTAATCTGCGGGGAAGGTGTCCGCACCGTCCTCCATCTGAGCCAGCAGCTCCAGGGCCTGCTCCTCCTCCTCGCTGGGGTAGTGGCGCAACAGGTTGGCCGCCGTGGCCAGGATGGAGGCACCACCCGCCCCCGCCACCAGATAGAAGCTGATGGCAAACGTCACGTAGATCAGAGAACCGTGAAACTTCTTATGTTGCTGCTGCAGAGCCAGGATCAGCTCTGAGGCCCAGTAGCAGAACCCAATCACTGTGGCACACTGTAGGACTGCAGAACACACACACACACACACACACACACACACACACACACACACACGAAAAGGCCTTAATACTGATGGGATTTTAAAGCCACTACATGTAGCTCTTCTGGGGTTTCGAGTCGTCTTGAACACACCTTTGCATTCACTGAACTGTATCACAAGAGGTAAAGCGTGCAGGTGACAGCAACTTAAACTTCAGAATTTTTAACACCTTTACATGACCATTAAGATTGAAATTCAAGACCAACATGACACACCTTTTAATCATGCTACTGTCTACAATTACCAACTTCAAATGACAAAAAAATGTCCACTTCCCCTCAGATAGAGAACACACGTCAAGCAAGTGGCATGGTCCACACAATCTGCACTGCACATTTATGGCCTTTAATTCCTACTTTTAAATTTCAGACTTTAAGACCTTGCTGGGGGGTACCTGTAAGGATATGGGCGAAAGCGTATCTGCGGGTGATCTTGAGGGCTGGGTGCTTTGGGCCGAACACATCCAACAAGAAGGCCGTCAGACTGCACAGGATTCCCAGAAAGCAGAATGCCGCAATCACCCGCAACAGCAAGATGGTCTGAGAGTTGAAGCAGTAGTCTGCCGACAAACAGAAGCGCACGGTGAAATCGAAAGTAAGTGTGCTGGGAGGTTATGTTAGCGTACGTGTTCATGTTTAAAGCATACCCTACCCAGAAAAGTGTTTTTCTCTGAGTCTGACAACATTAATGCAAACACTAGATTGAAAATAATTAGCCAGGCAGCTGGTGGCGAGCTGGCTTAAGACAAACCTTCCAGGAGCTTGGGGTCAACGTATCCCAGGACGTCTGCCACTCCGAGCTCCTGTCTCGGGCAGTTCCCTCCGTGTACCCGGAGCCATGCGGGCTCGGCCAAGGCCGTGCAGAGAGCCGTGATGGAGAGAGCCCCGGGGAGGGCCGAGGCCAGACTGCGCTCCGGCTGCTTGGGCAGCGCCGTGCCCGCTCGCCTACGCCGGTTTCCGGGGAGAGCAGGTCCCGGAGGTGCGTACATGCTCGGGAGAATAAGCTAGCTACAGTACCTGATATTCAAACTTCAGTTTACAGACACTGAGGTCTCCTTTCGCGTTAGTGTCACTTCAAATTACTGATTCAAATACATTCACAGCGAAACAATTTGAGTTACTAAAACCCAACAAAGGGACTGTTTGCGGGACTGACAAGCCGCTACCAGAACATGAAGACTAGCGTTAAACAGACACACTATTTTGTGCAATCTATCTTGCTTTATTTCTATTTAATTCCACAAAATGTTATATATCTAAAGAATCTACGAGAAGACGATTAAACTATACAGTGAAACATAAGAAAGGAGCTAACGATAGCTAATGTGCCTAGCGCTAACTTCCCTTGCCAAAGATAACGTCACAGGCCAGGCTACTTTCCGACGAGAGCTGTGTCAAAGAGGGGAAATGGCATCAGACGTCGTGCACTAAGCGTTTTGGATCAGATCAGTCACAATAATACGTTTCCCCAACTTCTTTTCCAATCCTTGTCTAAACTGCGAACTAACTAAAAGAAATTCCTGGCCATTTTGGCTTACAGCTAAAAACAAAACAAAGCCTACGGTCTTCACCAGCTTTGTACAATCACTTCCCCTTCCTCCTCCCCAACTCTCTCTCGTTATATAATAACCCGACAATGGAAACGCTTCGATCACTTCCTTGTTCTGTACTGCCACCTGCTGTTGTGGGTCTGTAACGTATCCTTAAATCAGCCAAAGATTCACATACGATACGATTCCATCTGATATTAACTTGAATGAAATTACTGGTGTGTTATTTTAATTTCACTCTCTATATAGAAACGATCCTGTGATGTGTTACCCATTGTGTGTGTGTGTGTGTGTGTGTGTGGTGTGTGCAAGGAGTTTGGTCAGCAGAGTCCTTGTCTCTGTCCTGCCCCCTGCTGTTTATACTGTTGTACTGCAGGACCTGATGGAGCCTGGATGACAAACACCTCATAACTTCACTTTGATTTCAAAGCTCACAATCTCATCAGCCAGATCAGCTGGCTGTAAAGGCCTCCAAGTGACACACAACCCGTGACATCACAGAGCTGCTGGACGCTAACAAATAGAAGGGAGGAAACGTATCCCTCCTGTCATCATTATCAATCATCAGTCATTATCAATCATTATCAATCATTATCAATTAGTCATTAACCAAGCTGCTCTCTAAGCCCTCCCAGGACACCAACACAGCTGACATGCAGGTGTTTGAAGGGCTTTGCAGGCCATACCAACTCTATGAAGAGGAATGTATTTCTTCAGTAAGAGTAGGACTGTTCTTCAGTAAGAGATGTTTATGTTTGTGTCTGTTGTATTTAGCAGCACTGTGTTTGTTCAGAGCAACACTACACTGCTATTTAAAAACATCTGAAACACAAATATGAAATATTTTATGAGCCTATGAGAAGAAATTCATTTATTTCACCAAAAAAGGCTTAAAATAAAAATGTCTTGACTGTGACTCCTTGTTGCTCATAGTTCTCTGCAAAGTGCTGTTGTTAGGATCACCAGTGGCGTAGTATGACGCAAGTTTAGGACCGATACAAGTATGTGTTAGGCCTACTGTGTGATGAAGGTCTGATCTTCCTCATGTTGTCCAATATAAGCCTCAGTTGTCTGATCTTCCTCATGTTGTTCAATATAAACATCCATGACTTGGTGACTGGAGCTCAGGCAAGGCGAGTTCATCATTAGTCGTATGAAGCTCTGGGAATGATGTTGAGACTCAGATAGAGAGAGAGGTGCTCACAGATACATCAAATCCCATCCTTTAGCCTTGATCAAGAAAATAGGGCCCTCTTCTGGCATTTTATATGGCCATCCACCCCCACCCCCTACCTTCTCTCCCCACCTCTCTCTCCCCCCTTCATGCATCAGTGAACAGCAGTGCTGCAGCAGCCAGACCATCAAAAAGCAACTTATTCCCTCTCCACCTTTTCAAAAAGCTATTAATCTGCCACAGACCAATGAAAGGCTCAGCCTCGCCCTGCCAGCCAATCAGGCTGTACCAGAGACACTCTCAGCTGGCCAATGGGAACCAACATTCTAATGTGCCCCATCTTTATCTTGAGGGTGTAAGCTCAACTTGAGCGGATTCTTATTTATGATCCGAAGACTGGGAACTAGCCAGTGGCCGCTGGTCTCCACCAGACACCACATAGGACTGACTGTGTCAAAGGTGCCCGACACTCCACGACACTGTTGACTCTGGGAGTGTCCCCCGACATGGGCCAGAGCAGGTGAGGCACTTACACACACGCGCTTACACACACACGCATACTGTCGTCACAATCTTTGGCCTGCTGGAGCTCTCGAGAGGAGCCTGCAAGTGCTGGCACCAGCCCCGCTGCAGGAGGGACTTCATACAGGCGTCAGAGGGCCTGGAGCTTAGAGCTGGCGAGGTTAAGGACGACGTGTTCACAGAGAGACGTCTTACACACGCAGGCAAGCCCCGCACACTGAAGGAAGGAGAGTGGCTTTGGACTTAGGACCTTATCATTTTTTTCCCTACTGAGGCAAGCTGTGCCAGCGGTCAACCTGGAGTCGGAGGAATCTCTACCCATGGACCCGTCTCTGGCCGGGTCTTTCCTCTTCAATAACGGCCTGGGTCAGTTCTCCTCGGACATCAAGGCACCCGTGTGCCAGTACTCGGTGCCCAACTCCTTCTACAAGCTCAACACGGGGCTTGGGGCGCAGCTGCCCGCGGGCACCCCACATGGCATCAGCGACATCCTCAGCCGCTCCATGATGGGGGCACCCAGCGCTCCGCTGCTCTCGGGTTACCCTGCCATGGGAGGGTTCGGCGCCACAATGCCCGCCCCGGGCGTGTACTACAACAGGGACTACAGCCCAGCGCTGGGCAGCTTCACCAAGGCCCCTGAGTGCCCCATGATGAAGGGGCGGCCTGGAGCCTGCTGGACGGACACGCCGTACGAATGCAGAGGGGGCCGGCCACCCTGCAGCAACAGTGAGTTTAGTCCCGACACACACACACATACACTGACTCTCTCTCTTTCACACACACACACACCATCAATGTACCTATGCAGGACATACACAGTCAACATTGTGCATGACACACACAACATCCATGACACACACAACACCCATGACACACACAACATCCATGACACACACACCATCCAAGTATTTGGTCCTAATATACACCATCAACACTACAGCACTGCAGTGGTGTTATCCTGTTTGTCGCATATG
>PYXC01000769.1:377500-385000 GCA_015244755.2 Tenualosa ilisha
GCCTTTGTTTTGCACAGCTGTTGTATAAATGAGGTATTTTGGAGGTCTTACTGTTCCAGTCCTGGTTGACAGATTCATTCTACCAAAAATGTCAAAATTTCTATTCAAATAGAAATAAGATAGATAAATCAATAAATAGCCTACTATAGGGACTTCACCTAGAATTATCTTTTACTGTCAGATGGGATGAAAATGTAGCTTTTTGACTTGCTGTGTTGAGCATGTAAAAGAATTAGCCTATATTGAAAATAGCCCCCTGACTTCTGGTAGTTATGGTGACGGGTCTGTAATGTTTTAGGGTTGTTTTAATTCCAAAGACAGGAATCTCATTAGGATGAATGTCATCAAACCTTCCAAGAAAAACTTGACCATTTTAAATCAAAATCTGTCTGTCGCCCTGTAGACAACAAAAGATGGTTATTAACATAAACATAAGTTCATATAAACAAAAACATGGTTTACTGATCACAAAATCAAGCCTCAACGATGGCTGATGACTGATCTTACCGCTAAGATCCCCTGCCAATAATTGTGGCACATGTGATTTTTGCACAAAATTATTTATTTATTTAAAATGCATTGCTCTTTACCAGAACAAATTGCATCTTACTCGAGGCTGTATTTTTCCTCAATGTTCTCATTACGTGATTAAGGACAATTACTAATAGATCTATTTTTAAAATAAGCTTTACATGCCTTTTTAGCCAACTTTACTAGGGGTTCCAATGATTGTGGAGGGCGCTGTATACACATTGCTGTTGTGTAAACCGCCGGTTCACTCGACAGGGTTGTGGATCTGAACTGATGCACTTTAATGTGATGCTAACCAAATTAAACAGCTAGGCAGTCATAATGTATTATTTATGACAACAATCCTTGCAAGATTACAGCCTTTTTTTAATGTGCACTCAAGTGAGTGCGGATCCGTTGGGGTGGTTACTTGAGTGCGCACATACGGCAAGTTCTAGTTTCAGAAATCAAATGTTTTTTTTTTGTTTAATCTATCCATAAAATAGGACTTTGGTGGCGACAAGTCAATGCATGGGAATCACTGCGTCCGTAGCCTTGTTGGGGAGCCTTGCAGCAGTCCAAACTGAACAGAGCTTCATGTGAGGAATTACAGTGCGGTGAGAATTTTGAAGTGTTTCATTAGGTTGCTCGTGTTTCTCCCTTCACAGGCCACAGTCTTACAACATATTTCACAACGTTTTCTGATATTTTATTGAAATCAAAGGTCGTTTCGTCTCCGCTGAAGCCGCACTTCTCACTTTTTAGTGTGCTGTGTGCCGTGTCTCTGGCTCTGCAGCTTTCAAAATCACTTTCAGACAATCAGAGGGACGCGATCATGAAGCAGATCACTCCACCTCCCACAAACAAGTAAAGGGCTTGATATTGCAGACGCCGTAGAATGACACAACCACATCAAATACCGACAGCAGCACCTTTTGTAGGAGAGCTTAACGATAAGTTCAAGGCACGAGCTGGTTCATCCCTACCTTAACGGGACATTGTGATTTTAGGCTAGGAAGACACACAACATCTGCCTAATAAACATCTCACAACTTCAGCATTGAAATAATTGAAAAACCCACAGTGTGAAAAGGGTTGTTGTCGGTTGCTGTATGCCCTCAGTCTCACATTTCATTGCGCTATTTGTAACGATTACAATCATTTAAAGCACATACTCGTTGTTATCACTATTTATTAGGCTGGATTAATGTATAGGTTACTTGAAACAGACTTTATGTAACATCTCTAAAAACACAAAATGGAAGCTTTCTTTTAAAAGTCAGTGTCAGTAGACTGTGTTGGCATTTGTCATTGTTATATGATGGACACAGGTTACATTTTCCATTTTTTTAGATAGCTAGTTGTTGTGTCATAATTCCTATGCATGAGCAACACTGGTTTAGCTAAAATATTTGTTATCAAAATATGACTGCTTAGATGCAAAAGAGCGTGTTTAACTTTGCAGAATAAGATAATTTAGCACAGATGCATAACTGAACATCAACTGATATTATTCAGGCTATTTTGAAGCATGAACTAAGCATTTTGAAGGTAAACAGCGTTTAGCTGTGCACAAATTGTTTTCAGATATAGTCATGCTAAAATGTTATGTTTGATGACGAAGGGGGGAGTAACCTAAATAGATCAAATATATTTTGGTTCTTGAACATGCAGTAGGCTTAACAAAATAACATGGGCTCTTACTGCAATCTAATAGACACACACACACCTGCAATTTAATAGCTATCAAGTTAACGTCTCTTAGGTTATGCCGAAATTAACTGGTTTGCTTATTTTTTAAAATAGTATACAGTATCCTTTATTCTGATAACACTCATTCTTGTCCTTAGCAATACTTTTAAGCCTTCTCTAAAGTTATCATATCCACAAGCCATGCTGCCATGCTGAAAGGGATCCCTGGCTAACGTTAATAGGCTAAGATTAACTTTGGCGTCAGCTACATAAATATGATTTTAAAACAATCAACATGTTTTCACCATCAACCACCTGATGTCACTTTTTACCCAGAAAGCATTGAGACATAAATGCAATGGCAGTTTATACAAGCTCTGCATATGGGATTTTCTAAAAGTTTTAATAGCAAAGTCAGTAGGCCTACTTTGCAATCCGGTTAGATATAGCGGACCAGTGTCAGTCTTATAAGGCCAACACGTCTTACTCCCCAGGGATGCTTTGAATGGCTCAGTGACAGTAGCTGCAGGTGTAGCTATGGTGTAGCTAATTGTGTCCATCCTGTTGCTGCTTGCGTGAGCACAGTCACGTGATAGGGAAGGGAATGACATCATCAGCCTGTAAAAATGAATAAAGTCTCAGGATGGGCGACTGAAGAGCAACTCGAGACCAAGTCCCTGACTCAAGTCCCCATGCTTAATTAGACGTGAGTGTGTATATAGGAGGGTTGTGTGTGTGTGTGTAACAATCCTGTATGAATGGGGAATATGATAATGCTATGCACCCAATAATAACATCAAACAATATAAGTCTTATATTTGTCTTTACCCACATTAAGATTTTGGGGCACTTGGGGAATTTTCAGGAGCAACTTGCCACTCGATGCCCCACCTGAAGGGTTTTCTGATTCTCCAGCTACCTCCCTTACTCCCATGCAGGCACGACACCCCACCCCACACCACACCGCTCTGCTCCTGTCTGCTCCTCTCCACCCCACCGCTCTGCTCCTGTCTGCTCCTCTCCACCCCACACCGCTCTGCTCCTGTCTGCTCCGCTCCACCCCACACTGCTCCTGTCTGCTCCGCTCCACCCCACACCGCTCCTGTCTGCTCCTCTCCACCCCACACCGCTCCTGTCTGCTCCGCTCCACCCCACACTGCTCCTGTCTGCTCCGCTCCACCCCACACCGCTGTGCTCCTGTCGCTCCGCTCCACCCCACACGCTGTGCTCCTGTCTGCTCCTCTCCACCCCACACTGCTCCTGTCTGCTCCTCTCCACCCCACACCGCTCTGCTCCTGTCTGCTCCTCTCCACCCCACACCGCTCCTGTCTGCTCCTCTCCACCCCACACCGCTCTGCTCCTGTCTGCTCCTCTCCACCCCACACCTGCTCCTGTCTGCTCCGCTCCACCCCACACTGCTCCTGTCTGCTCCGCTCCACCCCACACCGCTGTGCTCCTGTCCGCTCCGCTCCACCCCACACTGCTCCTGTCTGCTCCGCTCCACCCCACACCGCTGTGCTCCTGTCCGCTCCGCTCCACCCCACACCGCTCTGCTCCTGTCTGCTCCTCTCCACCCCACACCGCTGTGCTCCTGTCCGCTCCGCTCCACCCCACACCGCTCCTGTCTGCTCCTCTCCACCCCACACTGCTCTGCTCCTGTCTGCTCCTCTCCACCCCACACTGCTCCTGTCTGCTCCTCTCCACCCCACACCGCTCCTGTCCGCTCCGCTCTACCCCACACTGCTCCTGTCTGCTCCTCTCCACCCCACACCGCTCCTGTCTGCTCCTCTCCACCCCACACCGCTCCTGTCCGCTCCGCTCCACCCCACACTGCTCCTGTCTGCTCCGCTCCACCCCACACCGCTCTGCTCCTGTCTGCTCCTCTCCACCCCACACCGCTCCTGTCCGCTCCGCTCCACCCCACACTGCTCCTGTCTGCTCCGCTCCACCCCACACCGCTCTGCTCCTGTCTGCTCCTCTCCACCCCACACCGCTCCTGTCTGCTCCTCTCCACCCCACACCGCTCCTGTCCGCTCCGCTCCACCCCACACCGCTCCTGTCTGCTCCTCTCCACCCCACACTGCTCCTGTCTGCTCCTCTCCACCCCACACCACTGTGCTCCTCTCCGCTCCGCTCCACCCCACACTGCTCCTGTCTGCTCCGCTCCACCCCACACCGCTCTGCTCCTGTCTGCTCCTCTCCACCCCACACTGCTCCTGTCTGCTCCGCTCCACCCCACACCGCTCCTGTCTGCTCCTCTCCACCCCACACTGCTCTGCTCCTGTCTGCTCCTCTCCACCCCACACCGCTCTGCTCCTGTCTGCTCCTCTCCACCCCACACCGCTCCTGTCTGCTCCTCTCCACCCCACACCGCTCTGCTCCTGTCTGCTCCTCTCTACCCCACACTGCTCCTGTCTGCTCTTCTCCACCCCACACCGCTCTGCTCCTGTCTGCTCCTCTCTACCCCACACTGCTCCTGTCTGCTCCTCTCCACCCTACACCGCTCCTGTCTGCTCCGCTCCACACTGCTCTGCTCCTGTCTGCTCTGCTCCTGCCACATTAGAGATGATCTAATGATCTGTGGGGATCTCCAGACAGAGAGGCTGGAATATATTCAGCCTGAGCCACTGAATGCCTCCTCAGGTGGCTGAGGCAGAGAGGGTGAAAGCAGATTAAATGATGCAGGTACACTACTGAGGGGCAGAATGTCTAGCCAGCAGGTGCACAGTAATTTAGTACATTACAGTAGCTACTGTACTTAGGACGTTTTTTTACTCTAGTATTGACACTTGGATACTTATGACTTTCAATTCAATACACATATTTTAAATACAAATATTACAGTACTCATTACATTTGCAGCTTTTAAATGATTTTGCAAAATAGATCATATTGAAGTTCAAAGTATTGTCTTCAATTTTTTTGTCAGTTATCAAATTTCAACTCGGTGTGGGTTGTGATAGTAATGGCAGGTAATGCTGACAGTTTGTTTATCTGAACATTCATGAACATGTAAAAATGGCACATGTAACCCCATTTAATCAACAAAATAAGCATTATGTTTGACTCTACACATCAGAATACTTGACTTTGAATACTTAAGTATTCTTTGAAACAAGTACCTACTTTGACTTAAGTTAAAAACTGACCAGGCAACTTTCACTTGTAGTGGAGTAATATTTGACCTGGAGCAGTGTTCCAATTAGGTAGGAGTCAGAGGGAGTTGAGCTCCCATAGGCAAAGGTGTGCCTCCCAAGCAGCAAACCAAAAACCTGTTGTAGACCTGTTGTAGATCTGAGACCTCTCAGATGTGCCATTTTATTTGAGTCAATGCTTTTAGTAATCCTGCTGTTGTAATGTAGACAGGCCCTGCTCCTGGAATCCTGCTGTTGGTTTTGATGTTTAGAGGTGAAAGTTGGCATGACTAGTGATGTTCAGAAGAAATTTAGCGATGATTGTCGTTTTGGGACAATAAGCCATGTTAAGCCTTTTCACGTTAAGAATAGAATGTCCCCGCAAAAAAGCCTCTTGCTCCAAGGCTATTTAATTATAGGCTACTTGATCAACTTTTTTTTTTTAAAGTAAAGAAATTTTGCTCTGCTAGCCAGTGTACTCTCACACATTTCATTTAGCTTTCAAGCCCCGCCTATCTCATACCACCACAGCTAGATTGCACTGGCATTGAGTGACTGGCATTGAATCATTATTTCTGCAGACTAAATCCATGCTACACTTTGCTTCCATTCCCTCGGACCTCTCTTAGTCTCTACACATGTAGGATTTGACTGTGTGGCTGCTTGGCTTTGCCTGCATATTAATGGCGGATAGGAAAGCGTGTTACTACTCAAGGACACACAAAAGACCTGCCACCGTATCCCACAGGATGTCTCTACGCCCATCTAGTGGGCGCTGCCCGAAGTTGGCATACACTCCGTTTGCACTCAGAAAAACACAGAAAAGTGTGTGTGTGCGCATGTGGCCTCTATTTGTGCCCTTGGTCAATCTGGAGCCTGGAGATGAAGTGCGGAATCAGTGGGCCATCCATCCAGTGTGGTGTGGCAAAGGTGAAGATTAGCTCCAGAACAACTGGTCATTCAGCTGGACTCTGTTTCCGATGCTATCGACACACCGTGGACGGAGGAACACAAAGGCCCGGCCCGGCGGGCCCAGTCACCTTCACAGGCCCACTCAATTGCTCATTTTTTGAGCAGAGATGTTTACAGGCTCTCAGGGAGAAACACACACACATCTCTCACTATGAGTGACTCAGAGAGAAACACACACGCGTACACACACCTCTCAATTTGAGGGAAGATCTTTCTACTTGCCTTGAGCCTTCATTTCTCAAAGCAGGTGAGCAGCTTAGAGAGGCTGAAGGGGTTTTCAGTGTGGGGGTTTGGCTCAGAGGAGTTTAGAGATGGTGGGTTGTTCTTTTAATAGGTAGGTTTGTGTTCTCTGGTGTGCTTTTGTTGGGTAGGTTTGTGTTCTCTGGTGATCGTGGTCTTGGGCTGTTTGTGGTCTGCTTTCACTAGACTTGTCAGCCAGTTTTCTGTTAGTCATGGTAAATGAATACGTGTGTGTGATCGGCATTGGGGCACATTAAGCACTTTGTACTGTTCATTTGGAATGAGCTTGTGACCAACCACACCTGCCTTGGCTTAAACACTTCAGAGAAAACACAACACAACACACAGATCATTGAACTTATCCTTGTTTATGTTAAAAGGCAAGAGTACTTAAAACAATTCCTCAGTGAGTACATTTCAATGGTCCATGTTTATGTACAAAAATAAATTACATCTTACATCAGTGTAGTGCTCTCTGTGTGTGTGAGTGTGTGTGTGTGTGTGGGCACACACCTTCCCAAGCTGCGTCCGCACCCCCACGGCAGGACCCAGCCCGCCAGCGTTGGCGGCCGAGACCCCTGGGAGCGCTCCGTCAGACACCCTCACCATGAATCAACTCCTGATAGTCTATTATCGACAGCTGGGGCCGCGCACGGGGGCAGCCATCTTCCTCCTGTCGTCTAAGTGATTTAGTGAGCTGAGGGGGTTGCGGGGTCCAGACAGGGTGAATGATGAAGATATTAAAAGTACTTGGGACTAATAATGACCTGCTGCAACGTCACACCACCGTTTCACACACCATCGACGGTATACTAGCCTAGGGAAATAAATATGCCTGCCTCAGGGCAAATGCTACTTGCAAAGAAAAAGCATTCTGTACAAGAATGGGTTCACATGTTACCAAGGCAACATCATCAAGACAATCATGTGGGTTTGAAAATGGCAACTGTGT
>PYXC01000769.1:390000-395000 GCA_015244755.2 Tenualosa ilisha
AAGATTAGGTGGCGTTCAGCGCTCAGCCTCACTGAGTGAGTGAGTGTGTGTGAGCTCATCTGTTCAAAAGAAAGTGAAACCACTCTAGCTGCCTGTTGCTGTAGGGAGGCTAGCAGTAACGATAACCTACTTAAACAATGTCTAACACATCAACGTGGATTTCTGCAACTGTCCATGGAAACAGCATTGAAACATTTAACAGGCACTGAGGTGCAGTTTCACTGAAAACCTTTTTGTGAAAAATCATGGCATTGAAAACACTTATTGCTTTTCTGATCACATATGTAGGGCTTCACTACAACTACAGCCATTTTATATCCATACAGATAGACAGGCTCTATATCTGCTATAGGGTGAGTGAGGGCCCTCTGACCCCAGTAACATCTGACATGATTGGGCCCTCTGACCCCAGTAACATCTGACATGATTGGGCCCTCTGACCCCAGTAACATCTGACATGATTGGGCCCTCTGACCCCAGTAACATCTGACATGATTGGGCCCTCTGACCCCAGTAACATCTGACATGATTGGGCCCTCTGACCCCAGTAACATCTGACATGATTGGGCCCTCTGACCCCAGTAACATCTGACATGATTGGGCCTTCTGACCCCAGTAACATCTGACATGATTGGGCCCTCTGACCCCAGTGACATGTGACATGATTGGCCTCCAGTCAAAGAGACCTAGAGGTTAAAAAGCCCAAAATCAGAAAGGGCAAAAAATAAATAAACAGAATCTGAGAAAAAATAAAATGGAATTTGGGAAGAAACAAAACAGATTTCATAGGGCCCTAGATGTGGTGTGTGTGTGTGTGTGTGTGTCTTACCCTGTGGATGATACCCTGTGCGCTGTGTGACAGGAGGATGTGGTGTGTGTGTATGTGTGTGTGTGTGTGTGTCTTACCATGTGGATGATACCCTGTCCGATGTGTGACAGGAGGATGCGTTGTGTGTGTGTGTGTGTGTGTGTCTTACCCTGTGGATGATATCCTGTGCACTGTGTGACAGAAGGATGTGGTGTGTGTGTGTGTGTGTGTGTGTCTTACCCTGTGGATGATACCCTGTGCACTGTGTGACAGAAGGATGCGGTGTGTATGTGTGTGTGTGTGTGTGTGTGTGTGTGTCTTACCCTGTGGATGATACTCTGTGCACTGTGTGACAGAAGGATGCGGTGTGTATGTGTGTGTGTGTGTGTGTGTGTGTGTGTGTGTCTTACCCTGTGGATGATACCCTGTGCACTGTGTATGTGTGTGTGTGTGTGTGTGTGTGTGTGTGTGTCTTACCCTGTGGATGATACCCTGTGCACTGTGTGACAGAAGGATGCGGGGTGTATGTGGTTTACTGTGATGATACCCTGTGCACTGTGTGAAGAAGGATGCGGTGTGTTGTGGCGTGTCTTACCCTGTGGATGATACCCTGTGCACTGTGTGACAGAAGGATGCGGTGTGTGTGTGTGTGTGTGTGTGTGTGTGTGTGTGCGTGTCTTACCCTGTGGATGATACCCTGTGCACTGTGTGACAGAAGGATGCGGTCACACCAGGCTGGGCAGCGTGTGTTCATGTACTGCGTGGGTTTAGAGTAGTCCTCACTGTAAGGGTAACTGCAAAACAGACACACACACACGCCTTTAGATATACACACACATGCACACCAACCTCACATAGCAAACCTCTTGTGCCTGACCCCTTGATGGTCATGAGCCCTGATGGAATTGATCGTTAACAAATGTAGGCTGCTTTGGATAAAAGTGTCTGCTGAATGCATCCATGTAAATCTAAATGTATTCAACAGTCTACACTTAAAAAGGATCCCTCCATAGTGCCCTTATTCAGCTGAAGTAAAAGAGTAGATTTAAAGGGATCCCTGACTGGTCAGACATGTTGGCCTCAGAAGACTGATGTTGGTATCAACTATATTCAACTGGGTTTAAAAACACTTCAAATGCTTTCAGAAAACCTCATGTGGAGGCTGCCCTTGCGTTTAAGTCTCAGCGCTTCCCATCACCTGGTTCATACTGATGATGTGCAGCAACAGCTTGGACCTTGATTAGTTTCAACCAGGTGATGTCACTTTTCACAGCAATGGATGTTCTCCACCATTCAGAGTGTGTTTAAGTCGTGTTTCTGCAGCTGGCGCCAACGTCAACCTCATGAGGCCAACATGTCCATTTGTACTACACCAGCACGCTCATACAGACTACACATCCCATAGAGATCATGTCTCCATGACAGCACTCCAGCCAATCAGCTGGCTTGGCAGTCTCACCTGGGCGGGAAGAGAATCTCCTCCTCTGAGATCACATCCCTGAAGGCTTCCATCTCCTTATCATACTTCAGCAACTGCAGGACAAACACACACACACACACGAGAGTGGCTTTCAGCTGTGTGTGTGTGTGTGTGTGTGTGTGTGTGTGTGTGTGTGTGTGTATGTATGTATGTATGTATGCATGTATGTGTGTGTATGCACGTGTGTCTGTGTCTGTGTGTGTACTTTCTACGTGTGTATTTCAATCAACTTACTGCTCTGCCGTTGTCCTCTCTAAAAACAGCCTGGTGAAGGTAGGCAAACAGCTTTGTCTCAATCTGCAGAAGAATCTACAGGACACACACACACACACACAAACATCAGAATAGACACAGGATGACCTAGCAAACGTATTTGGTCAAGTGTAATGCCTGGTGTGTGTGTGTGTGTGTGTGTGCGTGCGCACCAGAATGAGAAAAAAAATTATGTGTGTGTGTGTTTTCATTACTACCAATGAGAACTTTGAATACACACGCCAGCTCATTGTTCTAGTGTTTGCTAGTGTAGGTCATGTGCTGGTGGTTGGGTTGGTGGTCTGTGGACTTCATTGGGGGGCTTCAGAAAACAAAGGCCAACAGGTGGCAAAGCACAGAAGTGAACGTTGCTGCAGATTAAGAGGATTGCATGCATGTCAATGGAGGCACCAGTGGATCCATCATACACACTTCCACTTTCTGTTAGACCTGAACATTTGCTCCATGCCATCACGAGAAGAACCTATAGTGTGTATGGCTGCTCCAGTACAGGTGCTGAAGGTGTGTATGGCTGCTCCAGTACAGGTGCTGAAGGTGTGTATGGCTGCTCCAGTACAGGTGCTAAAGGACATGTTTTGGAATAAAACTTTGTGAAATTTGCACTGTGACCAACGATGGATCTGACTGATCTTGCCGGTGTCAATTAGATGTCCGATGCATAGTAACATTTACATTATCAACCCACTCAGTAGTAACATTACATTATCAACCACTCAGTAGTAACATCTACATTATCAACCCACTCAGTAGTAACATTACATTATCAACCCACTCAGTAGTAACATCTACATTATCAACCCACTCAGTAGTAACATTACATTATCAACCCACTCAGTAGTAACATCTACATTATCAACCCACTCAGTAGTAACATCTACATTATCAACCCACTCAGTAGTAACATTACATTATCAACCCACTCAGTAGTAACATTTACATTATCAACCCACTCAGTAGTAACATTACATTATCAACCCACTCAGTAGTAACATTACATTATCAACCCACTCAGTAGTAACATTTACATTATCAACCCACTCAGTAGTAACATCTACATTATCAACCCACTCAGTAGTAACATCTACATTATCAACCCACTCAGGCCCGAAACACCAAGTCCACCTTCTGCTGCTGATCTCAGGCAAGGAGGTTTAGAAAATAATCTTTTATCTAATGCAGTTGTAGCTAGCCCACCTGGTTAAATCTAAATGCCATCTAATGACTATGTAACATAATGCACATTAGATCTAATGACTATGTAACATAATGCACATTAGATTGCACATGCCTCATTATACACATTCTAACAGCCGTAACACTGCGGTTAATTTAAGGTGCAGTTCAGTAATATAAAGTACCTCAGCAAGTGACTGGGGGCTACTGACAAACGCTAACATAAGGGACGTCGGCGAGTGACTGGGGGCTACTGACAAACGCTAACATAAGGGACCTCGGCGAGTGACTGGGGGCTACTGACAAACGCTAACATAAGGGACGTCGGCGAGTGACTGGGGGCTACTGACAAACGCTAACATAAGGGACCTCGGCGAGTGACTGGGGGCTACTGACAAACGCTGTCAGTCTTTTCTTCTGTGCCATTATGCCTTGACTCACTGGCTTGCACCGCAGTAATGGTGACATGGCACGATGGCCTCACACACACACACACACACACACACACACACACACACACACACACACACACACACCACACACACCACACACACCACACACTTCCTGGCGGACTGGTCTATTGGTCTACATCAGCAGTCACAGGAAGCATGTTTATTTGGAAAAGATGTTTCTTGTATCCATGAACTCAAAACACATAACCTGTGAACACATAACCTGTGAACACATAACCTGTACTCACATAACCTGTAATCACATAACCTGTAAACACATAACCTGTAAACACATAACCTGTGAACACATAACCTGTAAACTGAATGAATCTGTTGGACTCTGTTGGAAACTTGTGATGAAAAGTGGAATCACATAAAGGATATAAAATGTGTGTGTAACTGAGTGAGGAGACACACACACACCACACACACACACCACACACACACCACACACACACACACACACACACACTGTCAGTAGTAATAGATGGAAGTGTAGAGTGACTCGCTGTAATGGGAGCACATTTACACCACTGGCAAAAAGTCAATAATACTCCAGCACCATAAATCTGTCCTGTCATACACACACACACACACACACACCCTTGCGTCTCATTACGCAGTGCCAACACATTAATCACCTCTATGCACACTCCCATAGCAGTGATTTTAAATGTGTGTGAGTGTGTGTCACCTTGTGGTCGTTGTCTTTCTCCTCACAAATGATCCTCTCCACCTCATTGCTGCTGTCCTTCTTTACTGTCTGCACATCAGCTGAGATAGACAGGTGCTACACACACACACACACACAAAC
>PYXC01000769.1:402500-405000 GCA_015244755.2 Tenualosa ilisha
AATCGTTTCGACTGAATTATATCTCAAACATGCCAGTCTGTGGATTTGTGCCTCACGCCAACTCTGCGTGCGTCGCTCACGTCTGCAGGTCTACGCTTCAGGCTTACTGGAGACCTTATCTGCAGTACTGCACTTAATGCTTCATGTATGTAGACCTCATCCACAAAAGTATACTTCTGTCTTACTGTAAGTAAACTTTATCCACAGTAGCATACTTCAGGCATAAAGTCAGTAGACCTTATCCACAGTAGTATACTTCAGGCATAAAGGCAGTAGACCTTATCCACAGTAGTATACTTCAGGCATAAAGTCAGTAGACCTTATCCACAGTAGTATACTTCAGGCATAAAGTCAGTAGACCTTATCCACAGTAGCATACTTCAGGCATAAAGTCAGTAGACCTTATCCACAGTAGTATACTTCTGCCTTATTCTAGACTTAATCATGAGGTCCAGATGGGCAAGTGGATGAACGCTCTAACCTGCAGTACCACAAACATCCAGCAGGTGTGATCTGCAGAGATGGGAGTGTTTCCACAGTGCTCCATGGATATGCAACTTCACAACAGAGATCAATGTATTAACAGCCTGATTACAAAAAAAATGGTTTTAGGCCTAAATTTTCGTCTCCCTCTTTATGACAGCTATAAGGAGGGGGGATTATTGGAAGCACATTTGTTTAATTGCTCAGTATAAAGTGCTTTATCTGAATGGGATGAGAGCTCGCTTAGCCAGTGCCCTGAGCCTCAGTTCTTCAGGAACTCTAGGAGTGACATCACAGAGGATTCCTCCAGTTTTTTATAGACAAGAATGGAGTCAAGTATGCAAGTAGACCTTGTCCATACAGTACACCTATACTGCACAGAGAGTGGATCTGCCGTAGTATACTGCTGGCATCCATACTGTGCAGAGAGTGTATCTGCAGTAGTATACTGGCTGTGTTATCTGCACTGTACTGAGTGCAGTAGTAAACTTGCTTCATCCACACTGTACTATAAGTATCCACACTGTACTATCCGCATAAGTATCCATTCTGTACTATAAGTTTCAACACTGTACTATAAGTATCCACACTGTACTATCCGCATAAGTATACACACTGTACTACAAGTATCCACACTATACTATCTGCATAAGTATCCACACTGTACTATCCACTTAAGTTTAAGTCTTAATCCATAATCTGCTAATATCTGTCTTTAAGAGATTAAAAGAAGCAGACGCAGCACCAAGGAGCTTTTTCACTGCATTGCCTTGCTTCTCTCACACACACACACACACACACACACACACACACACACACACACACACACACACCCCCGAGACAAACATGACATTCAAACGAACCTGTGTAAATGCGTTTCCACACCTCTCACCATCTCTCCCTCTCTCTCTCTCGTGTGTGTGTGTGTGTGTGTGTGTGTGTGTGTGTGTGTGTGTGGATGTTGGTGTGACTGAGTGTCTGTGTAAATTAATTCCCTGTTTGCATACACAAATGAAGCATCTGGTGTCTGCTGGTGTAAGATAATAAACCAGTCAGCGGGATGTGTGTGTGTGTGTGCGCGCGCTTGTGTGTGTGTGTGTGGGTTGATGTTTATTCAAAAGGAGTTCCTGACAGTGAGTTAACCAAAACTTTCAAAGACACTGTGTAGCCTGTTGGAGTCACTGGAGCTTACTGACTCAGGATCAGCATTAGGACACACACACACACACACACAGGCCACACACTATCAGCAAGAAGGCTACACACACACACACAGACTCAGGACACACACTCTTTTCCCTATGTTCTCTCATAGGAGAGACTCTCCACACATACTGAATAGGGAACAGGAATGTGACTCTGGGAATAACTAGATGCGTGCGTGCGCACACACACACATACACACACACACACACACACACACACACACACACACACAGGTCACTAGGGTTAAGCAACACACTCAGTGTGACTCACAGTCTGGGTGACAGAACACTGTTCTGCCTCTTGCACACTAAACTCATGGAGCCGCAAATTAACATGCAAACCTGTGTGTGTGTGTGTGTGTGTGTGTGTGTGTGTGTGTTACAAGCCTGGTCTCTGTCAGCGATTCTAATGTTCTCCTCAGAACCAAACAAAGCTAAATATATCCTTCTCATGGCCGAGCACAACTCCCAGCAGCCTTTAAGGTAGTGTAGCTGAGCAGCCCACCTAGAGGTGCACACACACATTACATCTCAGCCAGACACACACACACACACACACACCACAGGGGGGCGCCAGAGAACTGCCTTTTCCACCTCCAGTTCAGTCCAGCATCAAACTCCACACTCATCCAGTGGCTAGTATGAGCACTTCATGGGCTCAAAGAATGGTGAAAGAATGGTGTGTGAGTGTGAGTGTGAGTGTGTGTGTCTGGGGGCTCTGGACCAGACAGATCTGTGGTCACACAGTCTGATTGGACATTTCTAAAAGTCAGCAAGGAGTGGGGTTGGGATAAAACACACACACACAGACA
>PYXC01000769.1:410000-412500 GCA_015244755.2 Tenualosa ilisha
GAGGAATAGGTGATGAGTGGGCCGTCACATCCCAGCTGTTGGGATGTAATGAAAGGATTGCAGATTTATTCCAATTGACTGAGTATTCAAATATATTAGAGCATGTGTTTAATAGTTTAATAGCAGGTTTAATAGTTTCTTGTACTGATGACGAGGGGTCTAGGAAAAGTAGAATATCATCGGCGTAGAGGCTAATTTTATGATGCAAATTTATAGGTTGAACCCCTTGATGAGGGGGTTCTGTTGGATGGTGGCGGCTAATGGTTCAACGAAGATGGTAAATAGAGAGGAGAAGAGTGGGCATCCTTGTCTAGTCCCCTGGGGTAGAGTGAAATGTTAGTCCATTGGTGATGTGTAAAGAATTTTAATCCAATTAATGAACGATTCCCAAACCAACCCTCCCTAATGTCTATGAGACACATTTTGAAGTGTTTATTTGTTGGTTTGTAGATTCAAAAGATGCAAAGCTCTGAATCTGAAAAAGGTATTTTTCTGACAGAAGTGTTGAAATCAAGTATTTCCAAAGTCAGCTGCTCTGAAGAGTGATGATTGAAATGCAAACTACTGAATTAATAATAATCTATACTTTTTGATCCTGGGAGGGAAATTTGGTGGGCTGCCTGCTCCAGCGGTGCCTGGGGAGCAGTGAGGGGTTAAGCTCAATTTATACTCACCTGGGGCTATGGGCTATGGGCTATTACTCTGTGACTTTTTTTAATTGAGGTTCGCTGCGGAGCAACATAGAAGAGAAGAGGCAAACGTGTTTTTACCAAAGACATTTTTCTCTCTATGTGCTGGATTTACAACGGCTTGGAATACTGAATCAGCCAATCAAGGAACCAAACAAGCAGTTCTAGAATGATGCACACGGTACACGGATGCAAGTTGGAGAACTGTGAAAGGTAAACCTTTCCGTGAACACAACTGCTTGTCTGGGGCTTGATGGTGTCGCACGACCATAAATTAGGCATTAGGTGCTTTGCTCAAGGGCACTTCAGCCATGGTTCACTGGGCGGGAATCATCTCAGCAAACCTTCGGTTTCAAGCCTGAAGCCCTAACCACTAAACCACCGCTGGCCCAGAATACAAACTATTGAACTCTACCCCTGTGGCCCTGTCTCTCTCTGATCAACCTAATGGCTCTTTGTCAGGGAATGTTTGTACAGGGACAGCAACAACCTGACTATTATTCTGAATGTGATCATACTGCAATTCTGTTGTTTACAGGAGTTGGTCATAGAATAATCAGTTACTCTTCCCCATCTACATGCAACAGCGCACAGCGTGGTTAACAACCAGCAGAGACGGGTCATCAAAGCTCTGAAGAATCTTTCCAACCTTCATTCAATGTTGCGTCCTCGATTTTACACACCCGCAAAAATGGAAATATGCGATAGGGTGCAGAATGTGATTAAGGTGTCAACATGTCTAGCAAGCCCGTCAGTAATGTGACTGATCGGAAAACTCTGCACACCTGCATTTGAACATGGCTTATTACGGATAGGACCTTACTGGAGTTCAGCTAACCAGAATATTCTGCTTACATGTCAGCATCATACTGGGAATATGGTCATTTTCCAATTAATATCAAAACATGACTGAGTGTATGTGAGAAAGAGGGTGTGTGTGGAGGGGAGGCTGTGCTGGGGTGCCGTTGGATACACATGGAGCAGAGGTCTTTGTGTGTGTGTGTGTGTGTGTGTGTGTATTGGGGAAGTATTAGTACCCAAGCGTAGCACAGGGTCCTTGTGTGTGTGTATAGCAGCTTGTGTGTCTCTGGTGTGTAAATAAGGGATTAGAGACACATGGTGGAGGCTTAAATTCTCAAAAGCTCATGCTATTGGTGAGAGTGAACACAGGGAGCCTCTCTCACTGCTGATTGGCTGAGAGGGTTGAGTCACTCACACACACACACAGGCCTAGATATATATATATATATATGTGTGTGTTTACATTTATGCATTTAGCACTTTTTTGTTAAGTGCCTTGCTCAAGGGCACAACGGTGTCAGGATTCAAACCCACAATTTTCAGGCTACTAGAATAGGTTCCTTAACCACTACGCCTCTGTCCTCAGACCTCAACAGTGTGTGTGTGTGTGGGTGTGTGTGTGTGTGTGTGTGGCCTATAAAGGCTAACTGCTATCTCTGGCCCTCACAGCTCAAGGGCTAAATTACTAACTCCTGCTTGCATGCTTACACACTTTGTAATAAACCTCCTTTTGAACCCAGAGTGTATGTGTGTGTGTGTGTGTGTGTGAGAGAGACTGGGGCGGAGTGTGTTTCTATCTCCTGCTGGTCAGTTAGCTCTGAGAGATTTTCTTCCTCTTCTCCTGTCAGAATGACTTTTCAAAGCAGACTTTCTTTCTCAGTCCACTCTACACACACACACACACGCACACACACGCATGCACACACACACACGCACACACACACACACGCACACACACCACACGCACACGCAGACACACACACACACGCACACGCAGACACACACACGCA
>PYXC01000769.1:417500-430000 GCA_015244755.2 Tenualosa ilisha
GCCGCCCTCAAAATCACCCTCAAAGCTCCAACATGGCCGCCCCCCGCCCCCCAACTTCTTCCCAGTCCAACACCCCACCACCACTCTATGGCCAACAGAGCACCACCTCTTCTTTCCTTGACCTGATCATTGGGAAAAACGGGCATCACTTTCCCCACTTTTAGACTGGCAGCTGATAGTGTGTGTGTGTGTGTGTGTGTGTGTGAGTGTACATTCAGCTTATCTGAATGTGTGTGTGTTAGTGTGTGAGGCCGCTGTGAGGGCATGTTGAATAATGCATAGTGCCTGTGTGTGTGTGTGTGTGTGTGTGTGTGTGTGTGTGTGTGTGTGTGTGTGCCAGGCTCATGTAAAAGGCATGAGGCAGGTGAGAGTGGGGATAAATGCCACTGACCTAAGCCATGACACACACTTTTACGCCAGACTTCTCCTCACAGACTTGGTCACATATACAAACACACACACACACACACAAGCACACAAACACACACACACAAGCGCACACACACCCAAGGTGAAAATGATCCTTAACAGGACTGGAACGATACGATGATCAACATTACCTGCTCATGACTAGTACTACTAGGCCACTGATGCACACACTTACACTATCAATGCACACACACTTAAACTATCAATGCACACACACTTACACTATCAATGCACACCTGCTTATAACCATCAATGCACACCTGCTTATAACCATCAATGCACACATACTTAAACTATCAATGCACACATACTTAAACTATCAATGCACACATACTTAAACTATCAATGCACACATACTTAAACTATCAATGCACACATACTTAAACTATCAATGCACACATACTTAAACTATCAATCACACAACTTAAACTATCAATGCACACATACTTAAACTATCAATGCACACATACTTAAACTATCAATGCACACATACTTAAACTATCAATGCACACATACTTAAACTATCAATGCACACATACTTAAACTATCAATGCACACATACTTAAACTATCAATGCACACATACTTAAACTATCAATGCACACATACTTAAACTATCAATGCACACATACTTAAACTATCAGTGCACACATACTTAAACTATCAATGCACACACACATACTTAAACTATCAATGCACACATACTTAAACTATCAATGCACACATACTTAAACTATCAATGCACACATACTTAAACTATCAATGCACACATACTTAAACTATCAATGCACACATACTTAAACTATCAATGCACACATACTTAAACTATCAATGCACACATACTTAAACTATCAATGCACACATACTTAAACTATCAATGCACACATACTTAAACTATCAATGCACACATACTTAAACTATCAGTGCACACATACTTAAACTATCAATGCACACATACTTAAACTATCAATGCACACATACTTAAACTATCAATGCACACATACTTAAACTATCAATGCACACATACTTAAACTATCAATGCACACATACTTAAACTATCAATGCACACATACTTAAACTATCAATGCACACATACTTAAACTATCAATGCACACATACTTAAACTATCAATGCACACATACTTAAACTATCAGTGCACACATACTTAAACTATCAATGCACACATACTTAAACTATCAGTGCACACATACTTAAACTATCAGTGCACACATACTTAAACTATCATGCACACATGGTTATAAGCATCAGGTGACTACATGACCAGGCAATCTCCGTTTGTTAGGGCATGTCCATGATCACTGCTACACTACTAATCTATAGTTCTGTGTGTTTGTGTGTGTGTGTAGAATTACTGAGTGCTAGCTGGCTTCTCTGAGCCATGATCAGCATCAGTGTGTCAATTTCAACCTTAAGAGTGTGTGTGTGTGTGTGTGTGTGTGAGTGTGAGACAGAGAGAGAGAGAAAGAGAAAGAGCACGAGAGAGAGAGAGTGTGTGTGTGTGTGTGTTCTCCTCCTGCAGAGCACGAGGCTTCCCTCTCTCACCCTTATCTCCAGGATGTCAAGAGCAGCACGTCACACACACACACACACACAAAAAATGAAGACGAGCTGTGGGTTGATCTTAGTCCTTAGATAACTGATGTTTGCAAAAAGGTCTTTTCACTGCCTGATGTCACGGTGAAGAATGTCCCCCTCATCTTCCAAAGGGCAGCCAACCAAAGCACACCACAGCTGCAGGAACCATTCACATCAATGTCCGTGTTTCCCTGAGCAGTGGGCGAAGAAAGACGGCTGAACCACCACAGCCCCTCATTAAAGACAGGACTGGGCTCTCTGTGGCTCAGATGTGCACTGGGAACAGCATAGGCTAGTGTGTGTGTGTGTGTGTGTGTGTGTGTGTTAAATGATGTAGCAGGCCCAGACGTGCTGTGAAGAGGAAGTCGTGACAAAGACACACAGCTTTCCCATATCAGCCTGACACAAAGAGCGGAGGCTGGATTGGGGGGGGGGTGTTGGTCATCATCCTCTGTGGACCTTAAACAACAAGGGGCCATTCTCTCCTCTTCTATTCTGGTGTGTGTGTGTGTGTGGTGTGTGTGTGTGTGTGTGTGTGTGTGTGTGTGTTTAACTAAAGCTGCGTCTACTTCCCCCAAACCTGCTCCCCCTGTGGGTCCAGAGATGGTGGGGCCGGAACAGAACACAAATGGACCGTGGAGTAAGGCGGAGCAGATGACAGTGGGCGGAGCCGACATAAGTGGGAAGTGGAGCCAATGGCAGTCTGCAGAGCTGATGGCCGTCGCCAGCGCCACGCTGGGGGGGCATGGTTATGGCATCTAGGTAGACCAGAGGAGGTTTTTTGGAAGTGAGTAAGCAGAACATCTGCTGGTTCTCAAAAAGAGAAAAGAGAAAATCTGCTTCTTCTATCAGGAGGAGAGGAGAACGTAATGGTTCTAAGTGGTTATGAAAGCTTCAGGTTCTAACAGTGAGAGAACGTGTTGGTTCTATTGGAGACGTTGCCCTGTGAAGCCGTGAGGAGATGCAGGAAGCTAAAATGCCCCTGAGAGTCTCCTCCAAAAATATCTCCTCCAAACACAGCGGCCATTCATCCACACGAAAACCAAATTTCATTACACTGACGCGCACTAATGTCAGGCATTAGCCCAGCGCCTCCACGCATGGGCAGAGCACAGCTAACTCAATAGAGGCTGAATGGGCTATAGTGCTCCTGGACTGTAGACTAGGACAAGGTATATAACACACACACACACACACACACACACACACACACACACACACACACACACACGCCAGGGTTTAAAATCTGCTCTAAACTTAGAAAAAGTCTACTGAATGGTAACACAGACTACGTGTGTGTGTGCATTTCAATTTAATTATATTATATTACATTACAGCACAATTGTACAATACAATCTTCTAGTGGTACTTCACAGACATTAAATGAAGCACCCAAGAGCAACAGGGGCAAGGAAAAACTCCCTTGCAGTAGTTCTACAAGGAGGAAACCTTGGGCAGATCCACCATCAAACTGTTAGAGGTGATGCAGGAGAGAGTCGCACTCCAAATCTGTCCATAGTTTTGGCTTTGCATCATGATAACGCCAGAATATCATTTCTCAACATTATATGGTGATAGTCCAATGCAAACTCAATGAGGCGTGATTAACAGGAGCACAGTGGCTACTATTTAAAAGAAAGTGCTTGCTGTTTCTTAGTGGCTTCGTTTGTGAGGATGATTCTGACACACTCCCAAACAACCACAAGCCCCACACACACGCACACACACAAACACACACAAACACTGTGCTGTGCTATGCTGTGTGCTGATGGTGATTTGGCTGCTGGAGATTCCGCAGGCCCCCAGCACCTCCAGCTCATAATTACTGCTGATAAATCTTTCATTTGACAGGGTAACGTTACACAGAGTCTACTGTATACACACACACACACACAGTCCCCCTCCCCCATAGTCAGACCTCTGCATGATGTTTTACACACTGGCCTAAGCATACAGGTTTTTCCGTGACGTGGCACAGCATTAGCGCCGCACTCGTGTGTGTGTGTGTGTGTGTGTGTGTGTGTGTGTGTGTGTGTGTGTGTGGGATCAGGGCTTTCACGCTCCACAGGTGCAGTAGGCGGGGGGGGGTGGTCTAGTATGGGCCTGTCCTCTGCTCCATGCACAGTCTCTCGCTCTCTCTCTCACACACACACACACACACACACACAAGCCCATACAGTCTACCAACAGATCCTGTCCATAAAAAGAGATCACAGATGCTGCACGTGTGTATGCCCCCCCCCCCCCCCCCCCCCCCCAACACAACACACACGCGCACACACACACACACACACACTCTTTTAGCTCTGACGTGTCCGAGTGGTGGTGGTGGGTGAGGAGGACTCAAGAATATCCAGCAGCAGAAGGATAGCACACACACACACACACACACACACACACACACACACACACACACACACACACACACACACACACACACACACACACACCACTTCCTTGTAATGAGCTTCTGTGTGCAAACTGCATGCTGGAGATGGGGAGGAAGAGCTGCTTGAGGGAGAAACTGCCCAGCAGGTGTGTGTGTGTGTGTGTGTGTGTGTGGTGTGTGTGTGTGTGTGTGTGTGTGTGTGTTTGCGTGCGTGCATGTGTGGATCATCATATATTGACGTACACATGTGTGTGTAAATCTGATACAGTGGTGGCATATGTGTTTACACGTATGTGTGTATGTGTGTGTGTGTACAAGTGTGTTTGTGTAAATGTCTAGCATCACGACAGCATGTACTATAAGTGTACATGTGTGTCACTGCAGTGGGTGTGCGTGTGTGTGTGTGTGCGTGTGTGTGTGATCATGTCGGTCGAATGTGCTGGATAGCCTCTCCCAACCCCAAGGAAGGCAAGTGTAAATAAACTCTCAACCAGTGATAGACTAACTAGTGTTAGTGTGTGTGTGTGTGTGTGTGTGTGTCAAATCAGACTGACACATCAGTGACTGTCAGTGACCTGTCATACTGAGTGGTCACTCCAGTGTCATCACCCTCTAGGACTCTCACCCTAAACACACACACACACACACACACACACACACACACAGCCTCTGGGGTCTGCTGGACATCTGGGGGAGTGTCAGGATCTTCTGCTTGAGGCCTCTACATGTCCACATCTGGCAAAGTTGAGTAAAATCACCATCAAGTAAAAAAAGACTCCATCATCCGAAGACATCACTGTCCACCCCCACCCTGTGTCTATGTAAGAGTGTGTGTGTGTGTGTGTGTGTGTGTGTGTGTGAGTGTTTGGACAGATGAGACAAGCGCAGTAAAAATAGGAGTCTGAGAGCCGTCAGGGGCAGATAAGAATCTGTTTACAGGCTTCCCCTGTCCTGCAGTCACAATGGGAGCTGACATGTTTTCAACCAGTGCCAAATATGGCCAGGGGAAACGTGGACCGGTGCCATATTTCCATGAGTTCAGGCCCCTCCTCCCCCTCGTCCTCCGGCACAATGAGACCGACCAAGAGACGGGCCGAGCTTGGGCTAAAAAACAACACAGTGTGTGTGTGTGTGTGTGTGTGTGTGTGTGTGTGTGTGTGCGCGCGCGACTGGGAGAGCAGAGCAGAGATCTCCAAACCAACTGCTTCACAAACCACCTGCTTCCCAATCAGTGCAAAACTCCCCTGCCCATCTGTAGGCAACTACAGCACTTGGCTAGCAACCACACACACACACACACACACACACACACACCACACACACACACACACACACACACACATTGTGCGCTTGCCAGAACAGAGCGCTGTCCCAAGGCTCCCGGCCTTCAGATGAAGCCAAAGCAACTTCTCCATCTCAGCCCATCAGCTAACGGAGGCAGAGCCGGGCAGCTTTACTACAACACATCATTTCAGACGTGCATTTCCCCACCGCTCTGGGCGCCTTTTCCAAATCCGCACTGCTAACTAAATAAGCAACTTTGGTGTTGGGCTGAACTCACCCCCTAAACACACAACACACCCCAGCCCAGAGAGCACCCCCTAAACACACCCCAGCCCAGAGAGCACCCCCTAAACACACCCCAGCCCAGAGAGCACCCCCTAAACACACCCCAGCCCAGAGATCACCAAAGAAAGGTCCCAAGACACAAAGAAAACTGAAGTGTTTAAGATGCTTCAGTTCGTCTAAAGATGCTTAAGCACGACTAGGGTTCCTAAAATGTGTGTGTTCCCATCCCTCGGCGAGGTCCGCACCCCACTGGCACTGTGGGCCAGACGCACAGCCACAACACACAGCAGCAAACAGCAGCGGCATCTGACTCAAACTTAGGCAGCAAACAGCGGCATCTGACCCCAAGTTCGTGCTGATGTGTCGGGCCGCAACACTCAATCCTACACTACAATCCATGTCTCTAAACAGTTCATTTCATATCACAGCCTGGTCCAGTTCTAACTGAAGTGGTTTGGGTGGCTTGGACCCAGCTCCTCGGCAGGGCAATATGTTTGAGTCAGATTGATCTATTATTATCATTATTGGTATCATGGTATATTTATGGTTTATGTTCTCTTCATATTCTGTGCATTCTGCTGTGTGTGTTCATGTACTGCACACTCCCACATGTGTCGTCATGTGATTCTGCTCAGTCTAGTCATTTAAAGATGAATTTGATTTGAAGTTCTATCGCCCAGCCCCAACTGTAATACAAATCAATATCGGTCAATTTGGAAAAATATATTGTCATCAAATTTTATGCCATATTGCACAGACCTAGTTTAAACCCAGCTCCTCACCAGAGCAACTTGTTTGAGTCTTGTCCTGGTCCGGCTCTAACTGAAACGATTCAGACGCAACTGGTCCCCACTAGTCCAGATGGAGGCTGGGACTCCATTAGGATTTTTAATCACGTTTCCACCTGTGTGACTCTTGAGAAGTATGGTTTCAATATCCCAATTTAGCTCAAGTAATCAGTGTGCAGATATTCGTTTTTATTTCAGCTCGATCACTTAATTGTTACTGTTAAATCCCTACAATGAAAGCTTTTCAACACTATTTGACTTGGTGTAACGGCGGACTGTCCAGCAGGACACATAAGAGTTTAAACAGGGAAATAACACACAGTCTAGTCTAGGCTGAAGAGGAAAAATAAGTTGTAGGGAGGAGAACTGAGACAGATACACTAACTTACACACAAATACACTAACATACGCAAAAATACACTAACCTATGCACAAATACACTACCTTACGCACAAAGACATTGCCAACAAATACACTAACTTACACACGGAGTCATATTGCCAATACACTAACTTACACACAGATACACTAACTTACACACGGAGTCATATTGCCTGGTCTGTGCTCAGTCTGTGGCTCAGAATGCCCATGATGTGAAGCCAGACAGGAGCAGAAGACAGGCAGAAGGATGCTCCCATCTAGGGCTGTAAACGCCTCCTGCTCTGACGCCCTGTCACGGGTCAGTGTCTAGTGGGCTTCTATTGTCTTGCAATAGAGAGCAAAACTGTGGAAAAGTAGCCCCACAGCACTGGAACAACCCTCCACAACTGGACCCCCACAGGCCCCCGCAACACCCAACAACTGGACCCCACCAAGCTTTCAATCCCAAGCACCCTCGTAGTCAACAGGACCTCAGTGGGACCTTGCCAGTGCGACCTTACCAGTTACCAAAGTGCTTATTTACTGGGATGGATTTTTACAGAAGTGGCAGCTCATCTACATTTAACATATTAATGGATGGCATTTATGTCTCCGTCAAACTATCAAAGGTTACTTTAACCATTTGCATTGGACTGCACCGTCGAAAGAGACAATTGCACATAAATGAAAGGTCTATCTGGCGCATTGAAGTTTTAACCACGGCATAACTATGGTGGTTGAGCCATCGCCAAATAAGTAGCCTAAATTCGCCTTATTTCCTTTCGATTGCGAAATGTAGAGTCTCACAGCAGATGCGCAAAAACTCCAAAAGAAACGTATTGTTATGAATGTGTTTCTCAACTTGGCGGTCGTACTTTTAAACGTGACACAGCCATTTCCTGTTTGATTTGAATCCACACACAGACTGTGATAGGCGCTCAACCGCCCGCCGGTGCCCTCGGAGAGCCGACGTGCCCACTCGCGCATCAGGCCGTGACAGCTCACCGAGTCCGGGGCAAAGCGGAACTCAAGGGGGGGGATGTGCCGCGGGACAGGCCCGCTGCAGGGCTGCTGAATGCAGTCATTTTCAGCAAATTACTCTCTGTCGGTAGGCTGTGCGAACACGCCCAAGACATGTTCTGGCCAAAAGCGACACTACATTGAGATTTCTCCTATTTGTTTTTGAAGAGTGGACGAAACACTTCAGTGTACTTTTACTTTTCAGCAGCTCCAGTCCACAGAAGCCATTTCAAGGAATAGGGGCCGTGTGTAAACGCCCCTCTTAATTCTGAATTAGGAAAGTAAAGTAGTTTAGCCCAACACAACTAGAAAACGTGTTTGTCAAGATTTGTAACAAGATTGGACTTGCCCGTTACACCTGTAGAAATTGTAGGTAAACGCGACTTTATGAAGCTACGACTTCATCAGCTAAGACGCTGATTCGGTCTTGAACAGTCTTGATGTTTCCACCTTATTTACGGCACGCATGACCTTACTGCGCGCTTGAAAGAAAAACCTCATCGGAATAACCCTTCAAGTGTCTGCGAATATTGTGTTAAATGGGCTACTTACATTGTCAAATAATGACCCCACATTGGCAGTGACCAGTAAGATGTCGGTGTAGGTTTCCATGATAAAGATCGAATTCCAGAAATAGTCCAAGAGGATAAAGCAGGCAGGCGCTCCTTCCACCTCAAAGAAAACGCGTTGGCGTTGAAAATGACTACCAGCTTACCAACAAGATTATATAGCTCTATCTATCTGGCGCTGAGGACATAGTTCACAGACTCCTCATATCGGTTGGCATCGCTCATCGTGTTTCCCCCCGCAATAAGAATCGTGTTCAGGCTGTCGCTGAAGGAGCAGAGCAACGTCTTGATTCTTCAGATCGTCGTGGTCGCTGAAGCAGCCATGTCGGCTCAACGACGCCGTGCGGAGAGGATTTCTGCAGGTCTCTTCATGGTAATTGGACTAGGCTCTTAGGATCTTAACAGACTTAACCGGACTCCGTTGCATCTGCAGCAGTTCCTGGCTCGCCGAAGGAGATGAAGCCGCTGTTTTGTGCCTCATGTCCCCCGGAGCTCCGCCTCGTCAATGCAGCGTTAACGTTACAGGCTACGCCACTCCAGGCTGCACACGGTCGTAGCACGCTGGCACGTTTCAGTAGGCGAAGCCCACGTTACCTTTGAAGAATTTCAGTATTTTTAGTGAGCGAGACGTCCTTGTCCTACTTTTTCATTTCATAGCCTACTTTCCAGGAAATTGAAAGGCACCGACGGCGTGCTAGAGGTCAAAGCCGTAAAAAGACAACTTTCATACACCAGACTCTTGTGTAACAACAGAGCAAGTGACCCAACTAATTTTGAACGGATCACCAAATTATCTGTGTTCCAGAGCTCGTTGAGTTTTGGCCGGGGGCCCCGCATCAGTTGGCCTAACTGGGAAAGCAGAACGTGATGTTACAGATCTCATATCGGGTCTGTCATATTCAGTGTTGATCGTGCAACTTGTTTTCAGCACAGAATGCAGTGACACGGGTCTTTCGGAGAGGCCGATGGGTTAAGCCTGTGCGCAAATTCAGAAGCACAGTAATGAGTGGTGTGCCACGGCAAATACGCTGTGCCCCACAATTAGAGGCTAAAAATATCCTGTTTTCTGCAAACTCCATCATTCACTTCCAGCCCGCCCTCCACGAACACAATCACTTCCTGGCCCTTAAGAATTCCTTGGAAACATCAACTTCCTGGTGGTGTGTCCAATTCAACACCCTCTCTGGTCGTCCCTTCTTTAGGTTGAAAGGAATGTCTTCGACTCCAATCACCGAGTGTGTAGAGGAGATTGGAACTCATTTTAAACGACGTATTTATATATTTATTTATTTGTATGCAGAATTTGCCTCCTCTTTGACATTCATCCTGATCCATAGCTAATTATCCAATAGCCCAAACTCAGGGGTGGAATCAAGACCCTGTACTCTACACTGGCTTTGAATGATTGCAGGATGTGTGATGCCTTTGTGAATGTGCAAGGAAACTAGGCATGATACTCCCCTCCTAAGGCTTTGCGGGGTGTGTATGATACCTCTTCAGGCTTTGCGGGATGTGTGTGTGTGTGTGTGTGTGTCGGGTGTTTCCCTAGAGGCTGTGGTCTGGTCGGGGGGCCTTATGGCAGCGGTGACTGGGAATCACTGGAGTAGATTGAAAAGAAATCTTGGCTGGACAACCTGTGCCTCCTTTTGGGCCTGTATCTGTGTGTGGATGTGTGTGTGTTCGTTCAAAAGACATCAATCTGAAGTCAAAACACAATAATCCTGTGTGAAGACTGAATTTTCTTAACACAAAGCCTGCGAGACTCACTCCCCTCAGCAGGTCCCAGAGCATCCAGGCCACCCCCCACAGACACACACACACACAGGCCCCGTCACACTACATGGCCTTTCATCCTTTTGCTCCCTGCAGTGAGTCTGTCTAAGACAGTTCAAATTTAGCTGCTGAGTCTTACTGCTCCTAGCCAACGGCAGCGAGCTGGTCAGGTCAGTGTGTGTCAGGTCAGTGTGTGTTGTGTATTGCCGAGTGTATTGACAATCACAGGGTATTTCAAGGGACAGATTATGAGCGTACTGTGTGTGAATATGTCCCACGTCAGATTATGAGCGTACTGTGTGTGAAGAGTTGATTTGAGCCACAGTAATCACTCTGTCTTTTTTGATCACATTAGCAGTAGGCCACACAACTGCCTGCACTTCCGATTCCCAGCACCTTCTACTGCGCTACTGTTTGCTAACTACTGTTCATCATTTGATCATTGTTTTTGTTCTTCACGGTTATCTGACTGTGTGGGGAAGTGAAGATGCAATTACAGATCAGAGGACTCTCTCACACACACACACACACAAACACAGTGAACTTAACATAACTGACTGTTTATTTTGTTGGATTACAGTACTGAATGAAGCCAAACCAGACACACACAAGATTAAAGCCCTGGGTTGGTCCTGATCCGTAAAGGTTGCCGTCAGGCCTGGTGTGTGTGTGTGTGTGTGGGTATCCACTGGATGAGAGCCAGTCTGTGTTACAGATCATCTGGCCAAGACGCAGGAGGAGAGGGAAGATGTGAGCTCCAGACTGACGTCGGGTCGGGTCGGGTCAGCGGGTCGGGTCAGCGGGTCGAACCTGCATTCTGAGAGGATCCCTCCGCCAGCACAGCAGCTTCACAGGGACCCACTATGACTCACGGTCCAGTCTGACACACACACATCAGAAGCCCAGGGACCCTCTGATACACACACACCAGAACTCCACAGACTCTCTGATACCCTGAGCACCCCCCGCCCCCTCGTACACACACACACACACACAGCTCAGGTGAGCCGAGTGTGAGAAGAGGAGCTGGCTTAAATAGAGTCTGCTGCTCAGTTTGGTCAACAAGGAAGACTACATCTCCCAGCAGCATAGCTGGTTGCCCCAGCAACAGGTTACCTGGGTAACTCTGAGTGGTGAGGAAGCATTAGCCTGCTTAGCTACTCGAGGAGATCTAATGTTTCTCGTGTGTAAGTGTGTGTCTCTGCTGATGTGGATTCAGGTCTGGGGTCTCAGTGTGTGTGTCTGCTGATGTGGGTTATGGTCTGGGGTCTTTGTGTGTGTGTGGCTCTGGTGTTGTGGACTTCAGATCACCATGGAGATCTTGTTTTCAGCATGACTTTCTCTGTCAGTGGGAGCGAATTCAGGACGCACTTGGCCAGAACCTGTACACACACATACACACACAGCCTCACTGGAAAGACAGCCTAACTCAGAGGACATATGGAGGATCTGCTAAACACACACACACACACAGACAGCTTGCACGTCAGAGCTGTGCAAGGCATGTTCCTACAGTGAGGTCTGAGGAAACTTTGAGTTTCTGTTTATATGTGTGTGTGTGTGAAGCATGAAGCACTGAGCTGCAGGTTGGTGCAGTTGTAAACTTTATGGCGTGTGTGTGGTGTGTGTGCGCGCGCGTTACGAGTGACTGTCAGTACACCCCTGGGTGATGCTAAGCAGCCCCTAGTCCTGACGCAGGTCAGGCAAAACATGCGGAAGAACTGCTGCCTGCTCCAGGTCTCACATCTGGGGAGAACCCAGGGAGAACGTCAAGAGACAGACGGAACCTGGGGAGAACACCAAGAGCCAGACGGAACCTGCTGCGGTGAGGACAGTAGCCGCGGCCACTGATAACATCATCCTCTTTTCACATCATGTGTGTCTTCCACAGAGTGTGTGTGAGAGTTTTGTTCCTTCCAGGAAATAGAGATGAGACTATCTAGAGGAAAACCAGTATGTGACAAAACAGAGAAAAACAGACAAACCTGAAGTGTCAGTCTGAGAAGTG